>LPNX011005006.1:153518-174008 GCA_001517045.1 Pseudotsuga menziesii | reverse complement strand
TTTTTAAATTATACCCTCCGAAATCCACATTTATGTTTGACTGGTTTCACAAGTGAACCTTTCATATCTATCCAGGAATCTATTGATATTAAAAGTCCCTATCTGTAATATGGAGTTTTGAATAAGATCAGCTTGTTTCTGACATCTATTTGTGAATTTTGTTGCAAAAACTCTAAAATTTAATATTACTTTTAAGAACTATTTAAACTCTGTAAATTCTGAACCGGTTTAGTGTTGTATCTTTATTGACTTGCTCTATAGACTGGGGGTCGATCTTCTATTACTCAGGGTGCTTCAGATCAGGTTCTTGCAGCTGAACATGCTTCGGGACATCGACCCTATGGTCAAAATCTTAAATCTGGAAGCTCTGCTGGTGCATCAGGCCAACGAGACATGTCCAAGATCATATGTGAGCGAATAGAAGCAGCGAACTGAGACGGCTAGCTAACAGAGGCCCCTATCTAGAGACTCCCACCACCACCGGAAAGGGGAGAACTGACGGACTGCGGGCACCTATCCTTCATCATATGAGCGCAAACAGGTTCATGGTCAACAAGGGGGGATGCATATATAGAGAAAGCTAACTTCCTCGAACTAAATGGGGCAAACTGGAAGCTCACTGAATATGGACATACTAAAGCGCGAGACTCATACGAACTAAATGCGGATCATACGGTTATAAAACGTAAGTGAACATCAAAAAGCTAAAGCGTGAATGGTAGGTGGGTAACTATTTCAAGAAGCCGGGTCACAAGATTGCAGACTCTCACAAGTGGCATAAATATTTCGTATTTTTTTTTTAAAACAGACACAAGCGTCGGTTAAGCGATGCCTATCACTGTCGCTTTACCGACGGCTGAAGGTTATAGCCGTCACTTAATAGACGGCATAGAGGTTAATTTTTTTTAAAAAAATTGACTACCGTCGTTTAATCAACGACCATTCTGTCGCTTAACCAACGGTATGAAGGTTATTTTCTCAAAAAATTTCACTACCATCGAAAATATTCTGTCGCTTAACCGACGCTTTAAATTTAACCGACAGTTACATAGGTGTCGCGTAACTGACGGTTACTTAGGTGTCAGATAACCGACGACAAGTTTTCGACACTTAAAAAAAAATCACAGTGTCGTACATGCGACAGGGAAGTGTCGAAAATACGACATGACGGCCGTCGGATTTTTGGTCAAAATGTAGTAGTGGGATATAATTACAATGGTGCATGTGGGATAACTCTACAATTAATTTATGCCTTTAAATGATATTTTACCAATATACCATATAAGTCATCATTACATATTCTAACACCATCATGATGGTCTCTCTAGAAGATAAAATAGGCCTTGTCTAACTTACAAATTCTTTCAGACAAACCAATACTAACCATCCATACCACTCTAGCTAGGGACCAAATAGGCCTTATCTGACTTACTAAACATTTTGCACCAACCAAGCATAGCTAGAGATACCAATCCCCCCGGGATCAACTAGGCCTTGTCAGCATTGATATACTAATCCCATTGGGATCAACCAATCCTTATAAAGATGAAATCCCAGTCCTAGAATGAGCTTCCACACCAATGCGACGTGAAACGACATCATCATGATCACTCTTTCTTTTGAGGGAGGTCCTTTTGGACTACACCAAGATTTTATCGAAAGTATTCAAACTTTACACGAGATATAGGCTTAGTAAATACATCGGGAACTTTTTCCTATGTAGGAACATACTAGATATGTATAACTCCGCTCTATACCATATCCCAAATGTAGTGGTAATTTATTTATACATGTTTTGATTTGTCATGGAACATCAAGTCTCTATCAATTTAATGCAACTCTAGTTATCACAATAGACGTCTATCACATCCATCTAGGTGTCAAACAATCCTATCAACATCTTGTGAAGCCATGCTAATTCATTACAGGATGAACATGCTACAATATATTCATCCTCTATCGTACTAAGAGAAACACATGTTTTCTTCCTACTAAGCCACAAGATCACTCCTGATCCAAAATGGAAACAACATCCTCAAGTTCTCTTTTTGGCTTTAGCACTTCCTTCCCAATCTAAATTTGTATAATCGTGTAATCTGATCCCACTATCGGCTGCATATCTAAGCCAAAAATACTGGATGTACCCGTTAGGTACTTCATCACATGTTTTTTTGCAATTAAGTGAACATGTCGGGGCCTGGGCCATATACTGAATTAAAGTGTTCACATCAAAACATATATCTCACCTTGTATTTGTAAAATACACCAGTGAGCTAATAATCTGTTTGTATAGTGTAACATCTATTGTTTCTAAGGAATCATCATTCAAGAGCTTCAAGTTTTTCACCATTGGAGTACTCATTGACTTGCAATTCATGCTCCCAAATATCTTTAGGATCTCAACTACATATTTTCCTTATTTTAGGAAAATCTCATCTAGGAACGACCATACTTTGAGACCTAGAAAATAATGCATCATACCAAGGTATTTATTCTTCAATTATGATGCAAGATTCTTCTTACAATCACTAATGATATTCTATTCTCCTTTTAAAAGTATATCATCCACATATATCAATAATATCATAATCCTATCATCTACAACCTTATAGTAAAGGTTGGAATCTACTTTACTTTTGGTAAATCCCAAGCTCACCAAAAAGCCATCAATCCTTCCACACCACGCTCTGGGTGCTTGCTTCAACCCATACAATGTTGTCTTTAATATGCATACATGTGTCTTTCTATTGAATGTGTTTCAAATCCGTGTGGTTGTTCAATGTACACTTCCTCTTCTATCAAACCATTCAAAAAAGTCGTCTTTACATCCATCTGGTGTAGCCTCCATTTCATCTTGGATGCCAAGGCAAGGATAGTTCTAATTGAAGTGTATCTTGCTATTGAGAAAAAGTATCTTCATAAATTTAATCCCTTTTTATACTAAATTTCAAAAACATAAATTTAATCATTTTCCTATATTTAAAATTAATTTTTTTCTATTACTCTCTCATTTTTATTATAATTTAATTAAAGTTAGTTTTTTTCTAATATTTTTTATTATATTAATTCACACTTAATAAAACGCATAAATAGTAATTGCATTGATATTATATATAAACATAAAATATAAGAGTTCTTAACCAAAATAACACTAATAAAAAAGAAAATTAATTACTATTATTAATTAAATACAACTATTTATAAAATCTATATTAAGTGTCCTAGTGAATGATTTCGCACTTCAACCGCCTAAACTAACAGTTAGGGTAAGGAAAAAAGTACAAATTTATAATATATTATGTATACACCGCCTACACGAACCTTCCTAGTAGGGATTTCTTTAATGAATATCCTTAGTTGTTAACATGGCTCTACATGTCAGTATGTTAACAACAACAGGTTTATCACTTCGACTACTTCAACAGGTTTAGAATCGAATTCGACAAGTATGAACCTCGACACAATAAAAATCGACCAACCTCTACAGGTTTCATTCTTGACATACAACATTTTGGCATGCCTTGTTAGCACCGACAACTGTCAAACATCGACATAAGATCTCTGCCTTCCATTCATTTGCGACGGTTGAAATTTGGAAACATTATAAGTTCTTGTAACTGAACATTATGGGTAGTCACCCAAGCATCTCATCATTATATATAAACATGTACATTATTGTAATAATCAACCAACCTTCACAGAGAAGATAATAATAATAGAAATTGGTTCGAATTCTTGGATATTGTCCGTGCACATGCTTATTGTCGATATAGTACGTTCCCTTATTTACTTATTATTTTTCTATTCTTATTCCATAACAATACTCAACTCATTCATTCAAATATTATCTCCAGCTTTCACTGTAATGACCCTTTTTTTATTTTTTGTCAAAATGCCCATTTTTCAAATTTTTTCACAATTTTGGCTCTTGACTAGTTTTAGTGTCTCGGTCTCCAAACCAGCCCAATTGCTTCCAAATATTCAAATAAGGTGTATGAATGATATAAAAACTTAATTATTATTTTCAGGGATGTATTATTTCCCTACAAACACTTCTGCAAGTTTGTACTAAATTCTGAACAAGACAGAGGATTTTATTGGCAGTTTTGGGCTCAAATCCCCCATGGGTAAGTGGAAGAAATGGCTTCCCAAATGTGTAGAAACCCACTATAATTATTAAATTTAAGTATGGTATGTTTATAATACAGTATAATAGACTCATATTCATAACCAATAGACCTCCCATGGTTGTTATCACTTCTTTCAATCAGATATAAAAAACTAGTTTTTGACCCTTCGGGAAATGAGGTGTAGTTTGCTTCAATGGTTATGCAATTCAACCCAATGGAAATAAATTATCAGTTAATGAACATGAAACCCATAATATTATTTAATTATATTCCATTCATTCATATATCATCAATATTTTACACATCCATTCGAATTCATCAAGATTACAAGATTTTACAACAAGGTAGTGGGGAAATGGCACTGTTTCTTCATTATTGAGCAATAATACATGATATTTCTTGGAATTTCGACCTGAGATATTTCCAAAATTAAACAAAATATATTTTAAATCAGAATACAAAATAATGGAGCAATATAATCTCCCTCAAATATATTAATATCTCACTAAGTGTGCCTCAATCCATGGAGCTGAAATATGGTGAGAAAAGTTGAGATGAAAGGAAGAACAAGATGAAATTTGATGTTTGAACCTATTAATAAGAATCCATTGAATCTCCTTGAAATACTTGAGTGTCCTTGTAGAAATAATAGATCAATGCTATGTGCAATGATGCTAAAAAGAAGCACAGGAAATAGATCTTGCTACTAAGAATTCTCACAAGCATACACAGGAAAATAAGAGAGAAGAAAAGAGACTGAATCACATGAATGAAGAGATGAATATTGGTGTGTATCCTTCCATTGAATAATTATGAATAATAGAGTACATAAATAGATATTCCCTCATGGGAAAGTCGAATTGTATGGAAACAACTCATAAAACTCAAAAAGGCTGACTTACCCAAATATAGCAAACCCCCATAGGTGGATAAAGCACTTGCTAAATATATGAAGGACCTCATGAGTTGGAAAAAGCATGAGTGAGTTGTCAAGGAGATGGAAATAACATGGTAATCCTAGAAAATGGAGAAAAACTAATGGAGGATGGGTTGGAAACAAAAGCTCCCAGTTTCCTAGTTGACTAGATTTTATCTTATCCATAGGAAAGCAGGAAAAAGCAGAAAAAGCAGAAAAAAGCAGAATCTGCTATAAGGTCCTGCATACTAATTCTAGATGAACCCAGAATCAGAAATAACTCATTCCTAGGATATAGATGGCATGCATTGACTTTAAGGTGCCACCTAATTAAGCTAGTGGGTGAATAATTAATCAAATAATGATTAATTATTTTATCCTAAGTTGTGATTGGGTTTAATATATTCCCACAGTCCTCTCCCAACACCAACTAGGATCGGAATCCTTCACCCTCAAAATTGGCTAAGGCATGAACTAGTCATCCATTAGCTCTCTCTCTTCACAATAAGAAATTTCACAAATGATCAAAATGCCATTATATTGGTTGATTACTATATTTTATAAAATTAATTAGCCTTCTAAGGTTCCAAATCCATCCACAAAATCAATCCAATTCGAATTATGGTGTGTGCTCATGAATTGACATGTGTCACCTCTTTCATAGCCTTCCATCTTCCCCAAATTTGAGTAGGAGCCAATTGATCTTCCAAAAATCACATGAGAGCTCTATTGGATGGTATATTTTGACCTGATATATAATATATGTTAGATTTTAGCCTTCAGATCTTACTTGTGTCATAACTGTCATAGAATTTCCATCAACGGTGTCATAGATATCATAAATGTAAGGGGAATCTAGCCAAGTGTCCATGAAACTCCCATTTGTTTCTTCCTCTCCCTATGTATGTTACAATTCATCCCAAATTCGAACTATGAAGTATATGGAAAAGTATATTAACCTTATAATCCATCCAAAAACATTAGGCTTCCCATAGATTTGACATTGCAAGAGGAGGATGCCATTAACATAGGAATTCTAGCTTGAGTGGGCCCCATAATCTCCATGTGTCTCCATTCTCCATAGCCATTTTATTTTTCACTTGCATTAATTTAATTAGATACATTAAATAAATATTTATTCCTTCTATTTTCTAAACACCATTTATTATCTCCCTTATTAACTTTCCAATGTTTCCACCCAACCTAGGGAACTAGTAGGATTGATGGGATTTTCCTGCTACACAATTATTTGAAATGGGGACATTACAGTCCTCCCCACCCAATATTTCTTTTCCTAAAGCAATTTAAGATTTGGATGCTGAAAAATATTCTCCTCTTCCCATGTGGAACCTTCACTTGGTAGATCCTTCCACTACACCAAGTATTCTTTGATTGGTTTGCTCCTCAATCTTCTCTCCCTTGTCTTCAAAACCTTTTCTCGAATAAGTGTGAGTTGTATTTCATCATCCAAAGGAGGGATTTTATATGAAATTAAAAAAATTGAACAACATATTTCTTGAGACAAGAAACATGAAATATATTATGAATTTTACTCCCTTTCGGAAGTTCCAACTCATGTGCTACTTCTCCAATCTTCTGGATTAACTTGTAGGGCCCATAGTATCCTGTATTTACCTTTTTTGCTCCGTTCCTTTTGAGAGATGTTTGTTTTTATGGATAAAATCTCAAATACACTAAATCATCAACCTGGAAGGTCCTTTCCTCCCTATGTTTATCTACATATTATTTTTTCTAATTTTTGGCAACTTGCAAATTGTCTTTTAAAAGCTTTAAAATTTCTTGGGTTTATTCCACCCAATATTTAGCTTTTGGAGATATAATATCACCAAATATCATATCAGAAAATGTAAGTGCATCATAAACATATAATTCTCTGAAAGTAGACATCCCTATTGACATGTGAAATATGGTGTTGTAGCAAAACTCACCCAAGTGTAGCCATTTTGTCCAAGATTTTTGTTGTTCTCCCACATATTTTTGGAGGTACCCATCCAACAATTTATTCACCCTCTATTTTTGTCCATATGTTTGGGGATGGTAGCTTGTACTTGGAGTCAACTTATTTCTCACCAATCTGAAAATTTCTTTACAAAAAGCACTCATGAATCTACCATCTCTATCACTTGCAATGCTCTTGGGGATCCCATGCAATCTGAAGATTTGTTTGGAAAAAAGGTCAGCCACTTGTGCAGAAATAAAATAGGATGTAACAAAAAATAAATAAGAAAACTTACTCAATCTATCCACTACCACATATATGCAATCCTTTCCCAAATATTTATGCAAACCAGTGATGAAATCCATCGAAATACTACCCCAGTTTTGCTCTAGAATGGGAAATGATTGTAATAAAATTGCTAGGTATGTGAGTTATGATTTGTTTTTATGAAATACCTTACATTAATTCACATAATTATGCACATATTCCTTCATATTCTTCCAATAAAACATTTGTCTTAGTTTCCTATAAGTTTTGAAGATCCACGGATGGCTTGTTAGTGGGGAATCATATGCTTCCTGCAAAACTTTATACTTAAGCTCTGAATCTCAAAACAAAATAAATTATTCCCTTATATTATATCATCCCATTCAAAATTATGTAGTTATCATCTCCCATGAGTCCATATAATACATCACAAGCAAACTTATCTTTGGCATATCCAACTAGTAGCATGTATTTCCAATTTTTAGCAATGACCATGAGAGAAAAAGAAGGTCTTCGAGATAATGCATCTGATACAATGTTATTCATTTATTTCTCATATTCAATATCAAAATCATAATCTTGGATCTTGCTTACCCACTTTTGTTTCCTTTCATTTATATCCTTTTGGGTAAGGAAGTGTCTTAGACTATTGTGGCCAATTTTCATCACAAACTTGTTGCCTACCAAGTATTGTCAGAATTTGGCCAAGGCATGGATGATGGACAACATCTCTTTTTCATATATGGATTAAATATTTTCACGAGGCTGCAAATTTGTTCTCTCAAGGGATATAAGGTGTCGGCCTTGATTTAGGACATCCCCTACTCCTTCACATGAGGCATCACATTCAACAACAAAAGGCTTAGCAAAATCAGGTAATGTAAGTATGGGACAACTACTCATTACTTATTTTATTTTTGGAAGGCCTTTTCATCCTCTTCATTCCACTTGAAAGCATCCTTCTTAGTCAAATCAGTGATTGGAGAAGCCAACTTGGAGAACCCTTTCACAAACTTCTTGTAGTATGTACATATTCCAATGAAACCTCTTAGTTCTATGATGTCTTTTGTGATGGTCACTCTAAGATAGATCTGATATTTTCCATGTGCACTTTCACTCCATCTTTCCCAATAATTTTCCCAAGATATAATAGTTATTTCATCCCAAATTTACATTTATACATCTCAGCATACAAAGACTGTTCTTGCAAAGTTTCAACACAATCTCTAGGTTTTTATTGTATTGCACTCCAACAATTAAGAGTGCTCTCCAACCCATACCATTAGGAAACATAATTCTGGGATCCCATTTTCTTGTATGCATTTTTCCAAAAATCATGAGTATATAATATATATCATCAAAGTACATAAAAACATAATAAAAAGGTACATCAAGGAGGTGCCTCATCAAAATTTCATGAAAGTGCTTATACCTCCAAGTAAGTAGACCACCATTTTCAAAGTGCATACAAGCTTCAAGTGACCAATCAAATATGTTCCAATGACATAGGTGAGGATCCCATGTCTTATAATTCTTCTCCAAAAGGATGTGATATGAATCAAAATATTCAGCCATGTATTCTTTCATCGAAGAAGTGAATGAATAATCTCCACTAAAATCTGAACCAAATAATTAGCAAGAGAAACAAGGAGACTTCAAATGACTCAAAGAAGTCTCACCCATACATCCATGAATGAGAGGATCATAAATATATAACAAAGTATGAGGCTGGAAACAAAAATGTTCTACAATCATAAATCTATTCACCCCAGTGTTGGATGAAGTTCCTCCAACATCAAGTGAACCAAGTGTTTAACAATAGAAACTTATGAGTCTTCAAGTGACTCAAATGCATATCATAGGTGCATCCATGTAGATGTGTATCATCATAAAGTAACAAAGTATGCTACTGCAAATTTGAATAAGAATGTGCTCCAACCATCTCATCATAAAAATTAAATCTAGGAGTTCCATACTTCTCATGTGGAACCATAAAAAGGAACCCTTTCACCCATACTTCGTTGAGACTAATGCTGCAAAACATGGGATTGTAGGATGTAGGAGAATGAACTAACTCACCCAAATGATAAAAAAGTGCAAAAGTTTCATCATGGGAAGTATCCATATGGGCAGTATCATGCAGCTCCTTAAAAATTGTGAAACCTTTGTCATATATTGGTTCCAATGTAGAGTAATCATGCTCTTCTTTAAAAATTGCATGACCTTCATCAGGAGACAATTCAAGTTCCTCTTCCACCACATCAAGTGTTTGAATCTCTTGAATTTCATCTTTAGTATTTTCAATAGAAACTTCTTCATACTCATGTGATGTCTCTTCATATTTTTCAAAGTCACTTGGGAGTGAATTTCGATCCTCTTCATGTAATACTTCTTCTACTTTACCTATTTCAGAAATAGGTGGTTCATGGATCTCCTCCTTTTGCTCCTTCAAGCAAGTTGATGCATTTCCCCCCTTGGTTTGATTAAAATCAATATATATTTTTCAAAATTTGGATATCCAACAATTCATATCCTTTCATAATATTATTATTCTTGTCTTCAAAGATAGGTTCCATAATTTTTATAAGCTCATCACCATCATATGAGGTTCCCTTTTCATCCCTAGTAATAGTTTCCTCTTCAACAAAAGATCTTTTGGTTTTAAATATATAATGGTGGTCCCTGAATTAATATCCTCACAAATATCAGACCACATTGGGTGCCAATATCATGCTCTGATACCACTTGTAATGACCCTTTTTAAAATTTTTACCAAAACACCCAATTTTCCATTTTTTTCACAATTTTGGCTCTTGACTAGTTTTAGTGTCTTGGTCTCCAAATCAGCCCAATTGCTTCCAAATATTCATATAAGTTGTATGAATTATATAATAACTTAATTATTATGTTAATGGATGTATTATGACCCTCCAAACACTTATGAAATTCTGTACTAAATTCTGAACAAGATAGAGGATTTTATTGGCAATTTTGGGCCCAAATCCCCTCGGGGTAAGTGGTAGAAATGGCTTCCCAAATGTGCATAAACCCACTCGTATTCTGAAATTGAAGTAGGATATGTGGATAATAAATTATCATAGATTCATTTTAATAACCAATCGACCTCCGATGGATTTTATCACTTCTTTCAATCAGATATAAAAAAAACTAGTTTTGGACCCTTAGGGAAATGAGGTATAGTTTTCTCCAATGGTTATGCAATTTGACCCAATGGCCAAAATTTATCATTTAATAAAAATTAAACACATAATATAATTTAATTACATTCCATTCATTCATAAATCATCAATATTTTACACATCCATTCGAATTCATCAAGATTACAAGAGTTTACAACAAGGTAGTGGGGAAATGGCACTGTTTTTTCATTATTGAGCAATAATATATGATATTTTTAGGCCTTTAGACTTGATATATTTATGAAATTAAATAAAAAATAATTTACATCAGAATACAAAATATTGGAGCAAGATAATCTCCCTCAAATAGATGAATAGCTCACCAAGTGTGCCTCACTCCATGGAGCTGAAATATGGTGAGAAAACTTGAGATGAAAAGAAGAACAAGATGAAATTTGATGTGTCCATGAGATGCTGTAGATTGAAACTGTAACTAATACTCCATTGAAGCTCCTTGAAATACATGAGTTCACTCTCACAACACCAACTAGGATGGGAATTTTTCACCCTCGAAATTGGCTAATGCATGAACTAGTTATCCACTAGCTCTCTCTCTTCACAATAAGAAATTTCACAAATGATCAAAAGGAAATTCTCTTGGTTGATTCCTATATTTTATAAAATTAATTATCCTTCTAAGGTTCCCAATCCATACACAAACTCAATCCAATTCGAATTAGGGTGTGTGCTTATGAATTGACAGCTGTCCCCTCTTTCCTAGCCTTCCACCTTCCCCAAATTTGAGTAGGAGACTATTGAGCTTCAAAAAATCACATGAGAGCTCTATCGAATGGTATAATTAGACCTGACATGTCATATATGTCATATTTTAGCCTTCATATCTTACTTGTGTCATAACTATCATAGAATCTCCATCCTTCGTGTCATAGATGTCATAAATGTAAGGGGCATCTAGCCAAGTGTCCTTGAAACTCCCATTTGGCTCTTCCTCTCCCCATCTAAGTTACAATTCATCCCAAATTACACCTATGAAGTATATGGAAAGGTATAATAACCTTATAATCCATCCAAAAACATTATCCTTAACATAGATTCAAGATTGCAAGAGGAGGATGGCATTTAACATAGGAATTCTAGCTTGAGTGGGCCCCATAGTCTCCACGTGTCTCCATTTTCCATAGACATTTCATTTTTCACTTGAATTCATTTAATTCACTCCATTGAATAAATATTTATTCCCTCTAATTTCTAAACACCATTTATTAGCTCCCTTATTAACTTTCCAATGTTTCCACCCAACCTAGGGAAATATTAGGATTGATGGAATTTTCCTGCTATGCAATTATTTAAAATGGGTGCATTGCATGCACCTGGGAATGAACTGGATCATTGGTATTAGAGATTTATGTTGTTTAGAAGCTTAATTTACATTAGCACTTCGATCATAGTTATTTAACTTATGTCTATTCAAACACGCTTGCAAACTCAACAACACAAGCAAACACTTCCTTCTACTTTATAAAATATGGATGAAGAAATAGACAATAGACATGCTACTGACAAGACATAGAAACTCATAGAAAAAGAACTGGATTTCTAGCGGACTAAAATTTTCTCCAAGTTCAGCAAGATTCTCATGTGATTCGCTTCGAATTCCAATGAATCCTCTACATGACCTCACTCCAGTAAAATCATCCCCTTCAAACTGAAAATGAATCTGGACATACGAAATATTAAAGGAAATATTGACAAGGAATCCATTGATAATTGGGTACAAAAACTATAATCATACTACTATGTGAATCAACTCTCCGAAGCGAAAAGGATCACCATTGCATCGTTGAATATGGAAACATTCGTACACTGTTGGTGGGAAAATTTATCGACAAAGATGGAAAAAAAAGGAGACCCCATAGATACATGGGTAAAATTTGTCGAGTACGTATAAAAGGAGTTCTACCCTCTAAAATATATTGAACAACAATCTAAGAAGTGGTAGCAACTAAGGATGTGGAAATACTAGTCCGTACAGAGTTACACCGATGAATTCTATCAACTCACGGCTAGACTTAGCATCCAAGAAGAAGATAAATGTTTTGTCCTGAAGTATGTCAATGGTTTATCCTTGTACATTCAACATGAGATGGAGTTTTTGTATGTCAGTACTCTTATGGATGCATTTCATTACACTAGCAAGATTGAAGCTAAACAAAAAGGAAAAGCATGTTTCGTGAATAAGCCAATAGGCCAAACATTCGACAAGAAGTGACCATCTGACTCCAACAAGCTTAAGCACCCTTCTCAGCTGACTCCACCAAAGCCTGATCATCACAAGAAGGATCGCAACAAACAATATCCTATCAAGAAATGGTGTGATTATCACAATTCAACATGGAATGATACGTCAGAATACAAAGCTCGAAAGACATTTTTGGAAAAATTCTAGACAACTAACTTAGCCTATAGAATCTTGGTAGAATATGATCCAAGTGCATCAACCCTCTTGGATTCAACTTCGAGCACTCCAACAGCCTCAACTATCATCGATGAGGAGGAACACAAACATATTTTCCATACAAAGATATGGGTTTAGAAAAATTTATTAAATCTAATTGTGGATAATGGTAGCTAGAAGAACTTCATTTCTGAAGATTTTGTGAAGAAATTAGGTTTGTAACAACTCCACATCCTCATCCCTATAATATCGGTTGGATGTGTTATATTTTTATCATTCAAGCTAGCATTATGATATTAGGATCTTTAATTGAGAGAATAACATGCACAACAATAAAACACAAGCACACCACAAGAGACAAGAGACACAAATAATTTTCCTTGGGGAAACCATAAAGGAGAAAACCCCACAACTTCCTCAAAGTTAGAATCAGCACCAAAGGTAAAACCCAAAAACATAAAGATGATCTCCTTGACAGCATCAGTCTCTCTCTTGTCCCAACAAATTCTCTCTCTCACTCATGCACCCCAATGAGTGAGTGTGTGTGTGATAAATAGAGAGGCTCACTCTCTATTTATATTCTTTCGTTCACTTGAAAACCACTCCAACATGTTGGCCTTAGTTAACAATTACTTACTAGAGCCGACATCTCTAGGAGTGTCTAATAACCCTAGTGCCCCACCACTTGTGGGAACTTTGCCTCCTCTGACCAATAGAATGGTAACACAATGGTGGGGACTATTTCCCTGACTTAAAATGACTCACCTAAAGTTGAATTCACTAGGATAGTCTAATAACCCTAGGGCCCCATAACTGTGGGGACTTTAACCCATGACCAATAGGAGGGTTACCCACAATGACTTGACATGAATTTCACATTTATAGAAACTTCCTAGAATAAAAATCAGGGTATGACATGACTCAAGTACATTACAAATACATCTTGGAATAAACATCGGGTTACAATACATAAGAAATACAGATGAATACATTCCAAAGTTATAAATACATCAACACTCCCTCTTAACTAGGAAGGTATTCTCTCGACACAATTTTCATCACTGGTCTTCTTCTCTGGATATTCTCATCATCTGCATATTCAAGTCATCTTCATATGGATCATCACTCGATCTGGATCATTGTCACTTGATCATACTCAATATAGAACATCATTGGATCATCATCACTAGATCTGGATCATCACTCGATCTGGATCATCACTAGACATCATCACTAGATTTGGATCATCACTTGATCTGGATCATCATTGCTAGATTTGTATCATCACTCGATCTGGATCTATCAGAGTCATCATAACTGGATCTGGATCATAGCTCGATCTAGATCATCTCGGGTCATCATCATGTGTGCTATCTCATGATTCTTCTCATCATAGGAAGTTCTACAGATCCAGCCTTCTTTCATGCTAGTTGTAGGCCTAGCCATCATGTAGGTCTTCTTCAGTGCTTATATCTTACCTACTCTTCAGAATGGCCCACCCAGCACTTACATCTAACCTACTCGTCAGAAAGGCACACCCAACACTCGCATATGATCATGTAGAAGCCTACAATCACATCAGAAAGGCCTAGCACTCACATTCACCAGCATGATAGGACATCACTCTCATCTGTGGAAAGGCCCCAGCACTTATATCTGACCTAGTAGGAACCAAATCCTACACCCTCGTCAGAAAGGCTTACACTCATATTTGACCTAGAAGGAACCAAATCCTCCACCCTCGCTAGAATGGCCCCCAGTCCCAAACTGAGCTACCTGGTAATGGACCAGGTGCCTCCATTCTCCCGGAGAATGGAAGTTTCCCTTATATCTGACTTGGTAGGAACCAAATCCTACACCCTCGCCAGAATGGCCTACACTCACATCTGACTTGGTAGGGACCAAATCATACACCCTCGTCAGAATGGCCCCCAGTCCTAGACTAAGCTACCTGGTAACGAAACAGGTGCCTCCACTCTCATGGAGAGTGGCAGTTACCCTTACATCTGACCTACTCGTTAGAATGGCCAGCACTCATATTTGACATGGGAGGAACTTAATCCTTTAGCCATGATATAATGGCTCAGCCCTTACATCTGAACTGCTCGTCATAATGGCTCTCTCAGTCTCAGAGTGAGTGTTCCTAGTAACTGACCAGGTACCTCCATTCCCAAAATGGAATTCAGCACTCATATCTAACATGGAAGGAACTTAATCCTCTCACCATGACAGAATGGCTCAACCCTTATATCTGACCTACTCATCAGAATGGCTATGGATCTCAGTACTCATATCTAACATGGAAGGAACCAAATCCTCTCACCATGAAATAATGGCTTAGCCCTTATATCTGACCTACTCGTCAGAATGGATTTGGACATCACTTTCCCTTGGAGGAAACCTCGATCTGGAGAACACCAAGCTTCTCCCTGAAGTACTTGAACTTCACTCTGGCCAATGGCTTCATCAAAACAACAGCTATCTATTCCTCCATCGCAACATACTAGAGCTTCACTGCTCCCCTCTGCACCATATCCTTGATATAGTGATACTTGATCTTGATATGCTTCAACTTGTCATGGAACACTGGATTCTCTGATTACTTCATGCAACTCTAGTTACCACAATGTATACAAGTAGCATCCAACTGGAGATCAAATAAATCAGATAGTAGCTTTCTTAGCCATACTGCCTCACAACTAGCTGAACAAGCTGTGACATACTTTAATTCAGCTGTACTCAGTGCCACATAGGATTGCTTCCTTCTAAACCAAGAGATCACACCTGATCCCATACTGAAGCAACACTCTGAAGTGTTCTTCCTATAGATGGAACTGCCTTCCCAATCTAAATCAACATAACCCTCCAAGTTAATCTTCTGATTTGCATCATACTTGAGCCCATAATCAACTGTACCCCTACATGCTTTGCAACCATCAGGTGAACATGTCTCAATGTGTTCATAGCAAAGAAAATATTTGGTCTCAGGTACATCAAGGACCCAATCATCTGACGATACATCGTAGCATCAACCGTCTCTGATGAAGCATCACTCAATAGCTTCATGTTCGATGCCATAGGTGTGGTCATGCACTCTGTCACCCTGAACCTATTTAGAATCTCTACTGCATACTTACCTTGTCCACACTTCCATGCCTAGAACAACAGTGCATCGACACATAATAGGAGCATCACTAGTCTTTCATCTTCAACCTTGAAGCAAAGGTTGGAATCTGCTTTACTCTCAGTAAATCCTAGATTCATCTGTAATCTATCCATCCTGTCATACCATGTCGAACCTCAGGATATTCTGCAGTCACTCCCTCTGAAGTGGAGCATCATACTCCCTTTGTCTTCCGTACTCTATGCACATAAACATTTTGTACTGGAGTGACAAGTAGTATCCATCTAGGATCATTGGATACCAAGATCCTCTATTTTGAACTTTTTCAAAAGTTCTTCTCACATCCATATGTGAGCTTGTCATCCTTTATCAAGCTTGTAGCAAAGGTTAAAATATTCATCAAGCTCATCATGTATGTGTTATCTCATGTGTGTCTTCTGAACTCGTACAAGGACTTCTTTCATTTGCACAAATGATTATGCATTTCATGTGACTTCACTTCCAGTGGCTGCAACTGTCTCTTTGTAGTCTATGCCTTGTATCCCATGATGTTTCCATCTACTCCATGATGGAACTATGAACTTCCCTTCACGTATCGATACTGCATCCTAGACATCATTCTTCTTGAACTTATTCATAGCTGGAAGGTTATGTATCAATGATGTCACTACATTCGTCATATTATTCTTCATCTTGAACTGTCGTCACTTGTTCTTCAGAACAAGTCTCATCCTTCTTTGCTTGTAGGAAATTATGTATACGATCTTTCCTACAAGTCAAATGCATTTGTATGGTTAGAAACATTTCATAAGGAATATTCATACTGGAAAATTCTTATCCTTAAATATATGATCATGAAACTACTTTAGCCAGTACAACATTCATCCATATCTCACAGAAACGTTTCTATATGCCTTCCATATCTACCACGACAACATTGAGATTGTGCACTAATCCAATATGTCAGCAAAGAGGTTTCATTCTAGATAAGTAGCAATGGAGAGTTGTATAGCACCATGAGCTACTTACCCATTACATGAATATTAGTAGTATACTATCGTTAGCGCAGACATTCTATCATGCATAATACATCAATTGAATATAAACAAATGCATAACAAAACAATATCATGAAATGACAATTGAATACTTATCTTTATCTGTTTCATGGGTAGACTTTTTCTTGAGCCTTCAGCTTCATTGTCTTCTTCATTCATAATAGCATCGTTTCTTATACAAGTGTTAAGGTGGATAAGAGGTTCTTCAAGAGTTGATCTCTTCATATTCCTCATCGATTGAGGGATCTTCTTTTAATGGTGAGAGCTTGATCTTCAGTTGCTCCCATCTTCTCTTCTCTTCTTATGATTCAAGATTATTCTTCTTCTTAGAGTCTGCTGAAAGTAATCACTTCCTTCTGGCACACATTCTTCAAATGAATGAATCCCATGATCTTGGGAGGCTAGTCAATATGGTTATCACCACTTCTGCATTCTCCACTTATTCGTCTACCACTTCAAGTTGTTTTGCATTCTGGATCTTCACATTCTTCAACTATTTTCTCAAAGCCATCTTATGATTTATGTTCTTCCCTTCAAATAGATTGTTGAAGGAATCAAACATATTGGGTGTCTTTAGGAAAGACACTTGTGGTACAATTTTATCCGTGATTGAATCAACAATGATCTTCTTGGTATTGACCAAGATCTTCTTGTGTAAGGATTTGAGCCTCAGCTCCCTCTGGAACTGGAACCTCTCTCATTGTGTAGGTGTCCAATTCATTTTCTTCAAAGAGATCATATACTTCCATGCTTGGAGTTTGTCAAATTCACCAATATTATCATCAATATGATGTGATAGATCACTTTGAAATGATAACCTCAAATGAAAATAGAAAAAGATTATATCTTGTCGGTTTGAGGTGTCCATCCTAGTTCTAGAGCTGGCTGATCTAGGGTTTATCAGAGAAACCATAATTTTCAAAACTTGGAATCTTTCATATCTGAGTGGATATAAAGATATATCTCTTCAAATGGATATTTCTACTGTACTCCTTTTCTGAAAATAGTGGAGGGAAGCTCCTGGAACATGAAGCCCTAGTTTTCCAGTTTCTTCTACATAAATCCTTGTTACTGTTTCTGTGATATCTCCGAAATTACTACTATCGATGGTTCATACTTGGCTTCAGCCACATCACATGGAATTTGAATTAGTTAACTAAAGGAAATGGGAAAATTGGATTCAACTGCACACCAACAAAACAACAACAAAAAAAGATTTATACTGCACCAGTACTTGTGTTACATTATTTGCATCAACCCATTGAGATTGACATGGACGCATCGGACTATGCTCTTGGTGTAGTGATCGCTTATTTAGGTCACCAGTCGTGTTTCATTCTAAAACTTTCCATGAAACTATTAAAAGGTATTCGACGTATGAAAAAGAACTGTACGCAATTTTGCAAGCTCTTAAGTAATCGAGAGAGTACATTCTTAGCAAGGATATGGTTATCCTCACTAATTAGAAACCTTTGCATTTCACTCTGTCCCAGTTGAAACTACAGACAACTCGACAACTCAAGTGGATTAATTACCTGCAACAATTTTAGTTGGTAATTAAGTATCGAAAATAAAAATCCAATGTCGCAACCGATTGTCTTAACCTATCACCCTTTACTCTATTATTTATAGTGATTCCATATGTAGGGTTACAACACCACTACTTATCCACAATTTTATTTTGTATACTGCGAGTTCTCTGCAATTTATCGACATATTCAAACCTACACAATGTCTACTACTGACTACTTCCTAAAGGACACCTTGCTATACAAGCTTGTACAACTTTGTGTACCGACCGATGAGCACCAAAAACAACTCATTTGGGATGGACACTACAGCAAGATTGCATGAAATTTTGGAGTTACAAAAACACTTGCTATCCTCCTAAAGTATTTTTACTGGACTTCATTCAAATATGAAGTCAACAAGTACATTTGATCTTGTGTATTTTGTGCCATTTCTAAACCGTCGAATCAATGACAAGTACTATACACAACCCTTCCATTTCCTAGTCGATCATGGTAATCTATTTCTATGGACTACTTGACGGGATATCCTACTACCAAAAATTAGCATGACATGATATTAGTAGTAGTTGGAAGGTTTTCCAAGATGGCTATACTTATACCGTGCAAGAAGACTACGAAATCACAACACACTGCTCAGCTCTTCTTTGAACAGGTGTGGAAACATTATGGCCTCCCAATGACCATTATTTCTAATACAGATTCTATATTTTTCATCACGTTTTTGAAAAATCTCTGGAAACAACTCGACACAAGACTTTATTTGTCGACAACCTTCCATTCGAAGACAAAAGGATAGACGAAATTTCTAAATATTCGCATGTACAATCAAAATCATCCTCGAACATGGGATGATAGCCTTCCATATATACAGCACAACTACAATCGTGCTCAACATAGTACTATGGGTGTTGGACCAGGAAAAATGCATAAGGAATAACCTAGAGGGAAAGAAAAAGAAGAAAAGAGAGCATGCAGTGAGATAAAAAGTAGTCAAAGGATGTAAAGCATGCGCAGATGAGAGGAAGTTGTGATGCAGATCGATGCGACAAAGGAAAAAGCATACCCAAAGAGGTAGGTAGAAGAGTAAAGGATGGGCAGGTCTAGGTCAAGAAGAATTGCAGGAGCTCGAGTCGATGGAAGACTAAAGGATAGTTTTGTTGCTAGTTATGACCTATACATGCATACTAAAAGATGTTTCCATCGCTAGTTAAGGCCTCTGATCAATGAAAGGCAGGATGTTTGCAGCCAGTATGGCCTCTCATCAATGTAATAAAATATATTTTGTGGCTATTTATGTCTCTAATAATTGAGTTGCACTTAGTTGAACCTGCGTAGTCTTGCAAATTCTATAAGTTGTAGAAATTCAGGCCTGCAGTAGATTAATTTCACCCACAACAATTAACAATTGATCATGCAAAATTATCAACAATGGAGACTGAATATGGAGCTGTAACACAAAATTATATTAACTGAGTGTACAATAGCCAACCCTGTAATAACATAGGCTTCTGAATATATATAATACATGAGCAAATCGAATGCATAAGGAAGCATCCAAATCTAGCATAAAGCAGGCTTACCCAAAATAGGCAAATCCCCCATAGGTGTAAAAAGCTGATCCCAAATCTATCAAGGGCCCCACGAATTAGCAAGGGCGCATAGGCAAGCTAAAGAGTGGTCAAATGGCAGCTCATACATGCTTTTGCATGGAGGAAAGAGTGGAGGATGAAGAGGCAACAAATCTGATTCACCTCACCTAGTCTTGCTTTCCTATGTGCCTTAAAACACTGAAAAAGTAGGTAATAAAGCAGAAAAAATAGAAGGGCGCCTAGGAGGCCAGGAATAAAGCAGATTTGATTCCTAAGGATTTCCCAAGTGCTCCATGAAT
>LPNX011005006.1:91008-151619 GCA_001517045.1 Pseudotsuga menziesii | reverse complement strand
TCCCACAAAAATACACTCTTGGATTTGGGGCTGCAAATCCTTCCTCTTCTCTGTCGAGATTCTAGCCCATGCCTTTGAGCCAAAAATCCTGAAATGGGTCACATCTGGCTTGTTCCCACTCCATGCTTTGAAAGGAGTCATGCCATCCAACTATTTGTGAGGCACCCTATTCTGAATATAGGCTGCATAGTTTATTTCTTAGGCCCAGTACTTTGGTGGCAAAGTTTTGGCCTCCATCATGCATGTTTCCATCTCCTTCAGTGATCGGTTCTTCCTCTCTGCAACACCATTTTGCTGTGGTGTGTAGGGGATAGAATGCTGCATCTGAATACCTGCATCTGCACAATAGTTAATAAACTCATTCTCGACATACTCACCACCGTTGTCAGATCTGAGTGCTTTGAGTTTTCTTCCACACTGGTTTTCAACCAAAGCCTTGAAGACTTTGAATAGGCCAAAAACTTCTGACTTGTGTTTCATGAAGTGAACCCAACAATACCTGGAGAAATCATCAATAAAGGTCAATGCATATTTGGCCTGACTCATGGACATATGAGGGAATGCACCAGCAATATCACTGTGAATCAGCTCAAGGGGTGCAGAGGTTCTCTCATGGCTGGCTTTCTCAAATTTGTGCTCTGGGTGTTTTCCTAGGATACAGCCTTGGCATACTCCTTTGGAAAATTTTATCTTGGGAAACCCTATGACCATATCTTTCTCAGTAAGATCAGATAAATACTTGTAAGTTAAATGGCCAAATATTTCATGCCATAGCTTGCTAGCTTCATTAGCATGGATAAGAAGAGCAGAGGGGTTTGAGTAAGGTAGGAAGTGTGAAAACATGTATACCTTTTGAGCATGATTCGCTACTCCTTTTGCAATGATTCTTCCACTTGATATTTCTGTGATATCAACTTCATCTGGTGAGAATATGACTTTCTTAGGAGACCCAGTGTGGGTCATCTGGTACACTGATAGAAGGTTGGAGGTGAGACCAGGGACATACAGCACATTATTGAAGTTACCATGATCAAGTTCTATCCTTCCTTTGCCTTTGCTTTCAGTGAGAGAGTCATCTCCCAGTACAATAGATGGTCCTTTCGAATTGTCCAGTGAGGAGAAGGCCTCCTTAGTCGAAACCATGTGTCTTGAAGCTCCAGAATCTATGATAAAACTGGGTGAGCTTGATGTGCTAGCAACTAGAGCATGAACTCTCTCTCTGTCATCAGAACTTGATCCTTCTTCTCTCTTCTTTGAGCCTTCTGGAAGGGAGATGCCATTCTTCTCCAACAGTTGATTTAACATATCTATCTGCTTTTTCATACAAGAGCTTTCAGTGTGATTGCCCTGCGAACAGTATGAGCACTTGTTCATTTCACCTTTGTTTTTCTTCTTCTGGGTATTTTTCTTGGGACCTTGTTGATCCTCTAGAGACTGCTTCTTGTCTCTTCCTTTCTCAGGTGGATTTTTAGCTTTCTTTTTGCTTTTTGAATCCACCCTTGAATCTCGAGCAATCAAAGCTTGATATTTGGATGGTTTGATGGTGCCCATCATCACCAGCTTGTCTTGTTCCTGTGTGAGAGATTCCATGAAATCTACAAGGATAGGTATCTTCTAGGTTCAAGCTGTGAGTTTTGTGGCATAGAAGGTCGAAACAAAGACTGAGTAGTCAGGCCCTCGCTTCGAGAGGATGGAAAATACGAGCTGTTCATATTTATTTTCAATACCACACTGTTTCAGCTGCAAAACTAGTGCTTTGAACTTGGAGAAATATAGCTGCAGGGATTCAAAATTACTAGGACTCAGGGAGATCAGCTCATTTTTTACTTGGTGTCCCCTCATCTCATCTGTCTTTCCAAAGAGTTCAGAAAGTTTCTCCCATAATTGATCCGGTGAAGTCAATCCATCGAGATGGAAAAGGAGGTCTCGGGAAATACTGAGACATAGGAGGCCATAGGCCTCATCTCTCCGACTGTGCCATTTGATCTTCTCTGCAGCAGCATTGGGCTCTGCTTCTGTAGCCATAGTCACCCTGTAGAGGCCTTTCGCTCTCAACAAGATCTCCATCTCTGCTTTCCATTCAAAAAAGTTGAAGGGAGTGAGGATAGTTTTCTGTGAATCCATAGCTTTAGAAAATTTGTCCCGGCTGTCAGTAGAAGGCTCCCAGTCTTGATGCCGAACCTGCAAAACAATTTTTGAAGGAGAGTAACAACCTAAAATGGCTCTGATACCATGTAGAAATTCAGGCCTGTAGTATATTAATTTCACCCACAACAATTGACAATTGATCATGCAAAATTATCAACAATGGAGACTGAATATGGAGCTGTAACACAAAATTATATTAACTGAGTAGACAATAGCCAACCCTGTAATAACATAGGCTGCTGAATATATAGAATACATGAGCAAATCGAATGCATAAGGAATCATCCAAATCTAGCATAAAGCAGGCTTACCCAAAATAGGCAAATCCCCCATAGGTGTAAAAAGATGATCCCAAATCTATCAAGGACCCCACGAATTAGCAAGGGCGTATAGGCAAGCTAAATATTGGTCAAATGGCAGCTCATACATGCTTTTTCATGGAGGAAAGAGTGGAGGAGGAAGAGGCAACAAAGCTGATTCACCTCACCTAGTCTTGCTTTCCTATGTGCCTTAAAACACTGAAAAAGAAGGCAATAAAGCAGAAAAAGAAGAAGGGTGCCTAGGAGGCCAGGAATAAATTAGATTTGATTCCTAAGGCTTTCCCAAGCACTCCATGAGTCAATAATGGCAAGTTTGACCTCTATGGATAGGCAATTAGCAACTTGAACATGGTGGGACTCATGGACTAGGCAAATAAGACAAAAATAAATGAATTAATGTCTAAGTGGGTAAATACTATGGGTTGATTATTCTAACATAAGTAAGAGGAAGTCATTCTGCATAAGGGTTAGCTTCAAGAAATAGTTTCAAGTTAGCTTCATTAAAATTTGGTAAGAGTAGGAGTATTATGAGAGATCAAAGATTAGTTTTATAGTAGAAGGTTGTTGAGTCACGGATCTAGAGCTGAGTGCGCATATTTTTTTGTAAGAGTTAATATGCAACTATGTGCGTAGAGAGTAAAGTTGAAGAGTTGATCTAGGCTGTTTGTGGATCAATAGGAGTAGATAGAAGAATAAACCAGAGAGCATGAGAGAAAGAAGATTTTGAGCCAAAAAGACATATCTTAAAATAGTATGTAAGTCGCAGACTGCATGGTGCTACCTATATTTCTCATGCCAGATAAAGAGCACCTTGGTGGTTTTTCCCAGATGGTTTTCCATGTTATTTTTTGTGTTAATGAATGATTAAATATTATGTTTAATGTTGATTAGATCGCATTATTTATGTTTATTGTTTGAATGAATATCACAGTACTGATAATTAGTGAATGGATGGATATCTAAGAATTGTTGAGCATTGTGTTTTATTTCATGTTTAAACACTATTAAGTCATGATATAAGTCACATCACATTCATTTACTTTAAAGGAATCAGCTATGTCAGACTATTGCACCAGCTTTCAAGTTGTTAGGCACAAGGTTATGTCACATGTCAGTTGTGTCGCACTATTGCACCACTGTCGAGTGATAAAGACTCCAACCCTCCATCTCTATCGATCTCCTTGGCCATGCGCCAAGGGATTATAATCCCTCTCCAACTGCAGAAATATGGTTTTGGAAGTTACAGATTCAAATATATCGGGTGAGACTACGCCTGCCTCGCAGGTGTTCCCGGCTGAGCTTGCTCCGTTGGGTTGATGTCTTTGGGTGTTTTGTTGGTTTTGTGTTCTTGTTGAACTTGGGTCATGAGAGTGAGGAAAATTAGGCCAACAAATGGTTCTGTTGTTGGGACCTTAATCATTTGATTCGAGGGATATCATTGTTGCATTCGAAAAAGAAGGAAATAGAGGATTAGCTGGAGTCCAAGACGCTAGCATTTGCGCAAGAATAAAGCGCGAGGTCGTGGTTAACCGTAGAAAACTGGTTAGACCAATACATATACTTTGTTATTCATGAGATATTCTTTACAGAGTTTCCTCTTATGCTGCATGAGTGGTTGTCAAGATTCACAACTCAGCACACAAATTTCCAAAGAAGAGAGGTGGTCAGTTGGAGTGAACAGTTGATCCGCGAGATAACCAGTGTAAGTAAACCCATATCTAGAGCTGTTGATTTTTGGGTCAACAGTATTTTGAAAGGGTATATTACTGATTTTGTAGTAGAAATGATAACCTCATATAGTGAGGCTGAAATAAAAAAAATTCTAAGGACCGCGAAGAAGGTAGTTATTTTTTATAAATAGATAAATACATATGCTTGTTTATGAGAAGGGTATATTGTAGTTGAGTAGTTGAGCCGCATATCCAGAGGAGGGGATAGTCATAGATGACCTATAAGGAGAATGGGATATGGTGAGCTGAAATGTTCCCAAGAAGCAAAGAACTTAAACTAGAAGTTGGATTCCTCGGGAGTGGAAGGAGATTCAGGTTAGGAAAGAGAAGAAATATAGTAGGAGGAAGAGGGACTCCTAGTCTATTCGAAGAGAGTGAGTATGAAGTTGAGTCGTGGCTAGACAAAGATTCTTGTGATTAACATAGATACTATAGCCTAATTTCTGAAGGAGAAAAACAATCCAAAAAATTTGCGGAGACACCAAGATCAAGTTGCAAATGCATCACATAAGGAGTATCGCCAAAGGTAATGTATAGAGCCTCATCTACTAAAAGAGCTATTAATATTGATAGTGATAGTAATGCAACTAGCATGCAAGAGGGTACACCTCCATTAAATTATTCATTAGATAAACCCGACGCCAACTCAATTACTGGGGAAGATATTATTATACCAAAATTGAATGGGAATGGAGCAGAATATCCGTAGAAACATTGGTTCCTTTGCGAAGTTGTTTGGATCATTCGCCAATTTCACAGTGTGATCCTAAGAAAAGTGCAAAAGATCATGACTCTGAGTGCTCGTGCACTGGAATGTTTTATGAATTTTTGTGTATTGCCAGTAGGAACCCCACAGAATACCCTTGGTGAGATCCGAATCGTGATGATTTGTGAGTTTAGAAAACCTAAATCTGAGTTGGAGTGCATCACTGAGATCAAGGAGATAAAGAAGTTAGCAATGGAAAACTTATGGAATTTTGATCAGTGGTTTAAGTATTTTTTAGCCAAAGTTAATTTCCATATGTCGGATGTACAATATAAGGAATGGTTTATTGCTACGCTATTAGCACAGATTTGAGATCCTTTTATGCAACATAATATTGTGTCGCAGAGAAAAGCGCTAGAACTAGCGATGAAGCTGGAATCCTCATCGATCAAAGATGGTGATGCAAAAATGATGCAGATTTAGTTGTATTTGGATAATATAGCCGTGCATCTTCAGGAATTGAAGAAGGTTAAAGAAGCATGTGAGGACCTATGGCACACAAGATGTCGAATGGATGGATACACCAATGATAATTGTCCATCATACATGAACTATATCTCGTCGGGTGCACCAAATCCATTGAGTACCCACACGATACCTGGTGCCGAATATGCCATACTAGAGGGAATCATGATGAAGAGTTCCTATACTTACAGAAGATTGTAAGTACCCCAACCAACCTATTCTATAAAATTTTCAAATCAGTAGGGCATGATAAGAAGGATTACAGAGCATGTCATCTCCTAAAGGAGAAGATAGTAGACACCTACTTGATGAAGAACGATGGGAAGGTTCAGGATGAACAAGCACAAGCACACTACCTTCCTATGCCTTTCCCACAAAAAAAGTATCAAATCCAGTATCAACAATAGTATGTGCCACAAAATCAGTACTCGCCATAGTAGCCACACCCTCAGGGAAGGGGGTATGGAAACTTCAGAGGTAGAGGAGGAGTAAGAGGAGGATTCGGCAAAGGAAGAGGGTAGGTTACATGCTATAACCATGGAAAGCCCAAACATTATTCTAGATATTTTTAGGAACTTGGAAAGACATGTTCTTACTGCAAAGCACATGACCATAATATGGAGCGATGTCCGGTTGACTGCGAAATGGAAAGCTGGAAATGTTGTAGGTCCTAACCCTATGCAGAATCTGAATCCGAATCCCAATACTACCCTAAATTTTTAGATGATTGTTATTGAGCCAAGAGAGTCTATTGTTGTTTTCACAACAGGAGGAGGTGCCGTGACTGAAGCTGACCAAGATATACCATAAGAATAACTACAACTGTAGGTGCGACCCGCAGCGCATAAGAAAGTACCATTCGACATTCAAAAGCATAAGAAATTATTTTTGGAAACATTAACAGAGTTTTTGGATCAAGAAAAACCATTGAACTCAACCGTTTTAGAATAATCAACCCATATTTACCCATATTTGACATTAATTAAATCATTTTTTTCTTATTCCTAGATTCCTAGATTCCCTCTCTATGCTAGTTGACTTCCACATGTTCTTGTAAGTAAATACTTGCTAAATTGGGTCATGGAGTGCTTTGGATTCATCCTGGAAACTTATTTATCAATTATGCTTCATTCCTAGTTCCTTAAAGCACATGTATGCTTTTTCTAAAAGCTGCCTTGCTTTACAACAGTTTTAAGGCATAAAGGAAAAGCTAGTCTAGGGGAACTTGCCTTGTTTTTTGACCACATCATCCTCCTTCCTTTTCTCCAAAAAAAATCATGAGTGAGATTTATTTCCACCGCATATTATCTTTCCCACTTGCTTTAGTTAATTTGTGAGGATCTTCATAGATTTGGAAAGTCCGTTCTGCACCTATGGGGGATTTGACTTGATTTAGTAAGCTTGCTTTTTTACCAATTCGAATAGAAACCTAGTGATTTAGAATATCTCATGTAATTATATATTTGAGAAAACTATTACTTCATATCATTGGATTATGTACAATTATTTAATACAGGATTAAGTTAGGCTCCAATTTCAGTCTCCTTGTGTGTGAATTTTGCATGTTTGATTAGCAATTTTGTGAGTGTACTATGATCTATCACTTTGGTTCAATTTCCACATGGTATCAGATCCTTTTTAGATTGATTTCTCTCCTTCCAAATTTTTATTGCAGGTTCAACATCACTGACTGGGAGCACATTCTGTTGACTGAAGGGCACGAAAGCTGAGATATGGACCAATCTCAAAGGATCATCTTGAATCCATTAAATTTATTCGAATTGAAAGTTGAGATGGATATATTATTGAGAGACAAAGGTCTCTATAGGGTTACCATGGCTACTGAATTAGAGCCCAATGTAGCTACAGAGAAAATAAAATGGCACAACATGAGGGATGACGCATATGGTCTTTTGTGTCTGAGTATTTCAAGAGACCTCCTCTTTCATATTGATTCATTGAAATCTCCTAATGAGGTGTGGGAGAATATTGAATAGATTTTTGGAAATACAGATGATATGAGTGCACATCAAATTGAGAATGATTTGATCTCCTTGATTCCCAGTAGATTCGAATCATTGCAACTCCATTTTACCAAGTTTAAGGCCCTTGTTTTGTAGTTAAAACAATGTGGGATTGAAAAGAATGAGGAGAAACTATTTTTGACCATTCTCTCAAAGCTTCCTCCTAACTATTCAGTGTTTGTTTCGACCTTATATGCCACTAAATTGACAGCTCAAACCTGGAAGATGCCTAATCTTGTTGAGTTCATGGAATCCCTCACCCAGGAGCAAGATAAATTGGTGATGATGGAAACCATCAAACCTTCCAAATACCAATCTTTGGTTGCTGGAGATTCGAAGGTGGATTCAAAAAGAAAGAAAAAAGCTAAAAATACACGTGAGCAAAAGAGATATAAGGCAAATTATCAAGAGGAGTCTTCAGGATCCAAGAAGAACCCCTAGAAGAAGAAGAACAAAGGACAAATGAGCAAGTGCACATACTGCAGTAAGGGCTATCATCTTAAGAGATCTTGTATGAAAAATGAAATGGACATGTTGACCCAACTCCTAGAGAAGAACAACATTTCCCTTCCTGATTGCTTAAAGAAGAGGGAAGGAGGATCAAATTCATAATACAAGGAGAGAGTACATGCCTTGGTTGTTGGCACCTCAATCTCACCTGGCTTCATCATTGATTCTGGAGCTTCCAGACATATGGTTTCGAAAAGGGAGATATTTTCCTCCCTTGACATGTTGAAAGGTCCACGAATAATTTTGGGAGATAACTCTTTGCCTGACAATATGGGAAAGAGTAGGATTTATATTAACCATGGTAATTTCAATAATGTGTTGTATGTTCCAAGCCTTGCCTCTAATATCTTGTCAGTGTATAATATGACTCACACTGGGTCTCCAAATAAATTCATCTTCTCCCCCAATGAATTTGAAATCATTGAGATTTCGAATGGTAAAGTTATAGCAAAAGGTGTTGTTGATCACACTTTGAAGGTATACAAGTTTTCCCATTTTATACCATACTCAAACCCCTCTGCTCTTCTTCCTCATGCTAACGAAGCAAGAAACATTTGGAATGAAATATTTTTCCATCTTAACTACAAGTATCTTTATGATTTTAGTGACAAAGAAATGGTCATAGGGTTACCAAAGATCAAGTTTTGTAAGGGAGTCTGTCAAGTTTGTATCCTAGGAAAACACCCAGAACACATGTATGAGAGAGCTAGTCATGAGAGAACCTATGCACCTCTTGAGTTGATCCACAGTGACATTTCTGTTCCATTCCCTCATATGTCCATGAGTGAAGCAAAATATGGATTCACCTTCATAGATTCCTTTTCCAGGTATTGTTGGGTTTACTTCCTAAAGCATAAGTCTTAAGTCTTTGACCTCTTCAAAGTCTTTAGAGCCTTGGTTGAAAACGAATTTGGGAGGAAAATCAAGATCCTCATATTTGAAAAAGGTGGTGAGTATGTCAAGTCTGATTTCATCTAGTATTGTAAATATGCACTTATCCAGATGCAACATTCTATTCCTTACACATCGGAACAAAATGGTGTTGTTGAGAGAAAGAACAGATCACTGAAGGAGATGGAAAATTGCATGATGGAGGCTAAAAAAATTTCACCAAAGTTTTGGGACGAGGATATAAAATGTGCATCCTATATTCAGAATAGGGTTCCACATAAGAATCTTGATGGTATGAATCCTCTCAAATCTTGGAGTGGGCACAAGCAAGATCTGACCCATTTCATGATTTTTGGCTCAAACGTTTGGTCTAGAATTTCAACTGAAAAGAGGAAGGATTTGCAACCCCAAAGCTAAGAGTGCATATTTTCTGGGTATTCTAATATCCAAAAGGGTACAATATGATCAAATTTATCACTAAAAAATACTTCATTTAAATAAGTGTTCAACTCAAAGAAGAGCCTCTAGCAGTAGTTGAAGTTGGAGAGTCCTCTTCACCACCACAGCCATTGATTGTAAGTGAAGAGACTAATGAGTTTTATGATTCTAATATGTATGATAATGATGAATTAATTGTATATCCTAAAGTCCCTACAGGACCAAAGTTGGAATAAAGCACCATTCATGCAGCTGGGGAACAAGCTGGAAATCCTAATGACACTAGGAGGACTAGATCTCAATTTGAGAGTGCCCTTTGTGTGAAAGATCCACTCTTTGCTGAGAAGTGTTATTTTATGATATATTCTGATCCATATACATATGAATATGCAGCACATGATCTAAGATGGAAAAAAACTAGGAAATAAGAATTCAGCTCGCTCCCGAAGAACAACACATGGGAACTGGTTGATCCTCCCCCATGGAGAAAGCTAGTGAAATGTAAGTGGGTCTTTAAAACTAAGTTTTCTGTGGATGGTTCACCTTTTAAATATTACAAAATATTGGTATCCAAGGGATACTCTCAGGTACAGAGTATTGAATACAATGAGACCTTTGCACCAGTGGCAAACATGGGCTCCATAAGGCTATCTCTAACCATTGCAGCTTCGAAGCAATGGGAGGTACATCACATGTATGTGAAGTGTGCCTTTCTGAATGGAGATCTTAATGAAGATATTTATATGCAGCAACTAGAATTTTTTTTATCTAATCCATATTTAGTGTGTAGGTGAAAGAAATCATTGTACAGGCTCAAGCAAGCCCCCAGTGGTTGGTATGCCAACATTGATGGCTCTCTGCTGTCATTGAGTTTTGTTCGATGCAAGTCGGATACTAATATATATTTGAAGCTGATTCATGGTTCTTTAATGATTATTTTTTCTATGTGGATGACCTACTAATTACAAGAAGTTCAAATAAAGAGATTTCCTCCTTGAAGGTTGCAATGAACCATTCCTTTTCTATGACAGATTTGGGATTGTTGAGCCAATTCTTGGGTCTTGAAATTACTCAATCCCAACATGGAATCGAGGTTCATCAGTCAAAGTATGCTTCATATTTTCTCACCAATTTTAGTATGAAATATTGGAAGCCAAGCAAGACTCCCTTCCTTTCAGGAGTTAATCTTGAAGAAGCAGGTTCTTCTCCTATGGTAAATAATACACTGTATAGGTAGACTAGATTTTCCTTTATGCCTTAAAATTGCTGTAAAGCAAGGAAGGTTTCAGAAAAAGAAGATATGCACTTTAAGGAACTAGGAATAAATAAGACTTGATAAATAAGTTTCTAGGATGATTCCAAAGATCTCCATGACCCATTTTAGCAAGTATTGACTTCTAGGAACATGTGGAAGTCAACTAGCATAGAGAGGGAATCTAGGAATCTAGGAATAAGATAGAAATGATTTAATTAATGTCAAATATGGGTAACTATGGGTTAATTATTCTAACACCCCCCCTTAATCCTGACTCTATGAGTAAATATCAGAAAATTATAGGGCCTAGCAACAAGTCTTATTCACCCTTTTACATACTGCATGTCCATACAACCAATGAAAGAGGAAAAAACCCAGTGGGAAAATCCTCCCTTAAACATGGACAGGAAACAAAATTTTGGAAATTTTTTTATCAATCATTCTTCAAGACATGATAAAAAAACCCCTAGAAGTATTATGAGATTACTGAAGGTCTTCTCATAGAATACTTTGATGAATATATCTGCTACTTGTTCTGAAGATGCGCAAAAGAGTAGAGCAATGGTACTATCATGCACAAGCTCCCTGATATAGTGCATATGGATCTCAATGTGCTTGGTTATTTTTCTTTGAGCTGGATCAGTGGAGATTCGAATGGTGATTTTATTTTTGCAATAGATGACTATTGAAAAATCTGATTTGAAGCCACATTCTCCAAGTATCCTTTGCAACCATAAACATTTAGTAGATGCATTTACAACTCCTCTATACTCTGCCTCTATAGATGAGAATGATATGGCACTCTGCTTCTTACTTGACCAGTTGATTGGTCCTTCTGCAAGCATGAACACATATCATGAGGTATATTTTTGAACTATGTTGTCACCTACCCAATCACTGTCAGTAAATCCAACTATCTCTAAGTCAAATTTGATTTGTTCAGTTTGTATGATTCATTCCTATTCACTGCATCAATAATTTGCACTCTTTGCTTGATGATATAAATGGAACAAAAATTATAACATGGTATCATATCCATTCAAGTGAGCTTCATGTCTTTCTACTCTCCATTGAACACCAGAGGCAGTTGGGTTTCCACAGAAGTCCCGCAAGGAGTGCCTTGCTTCCTCTGAATTTATTCAGAGTGGAGGTGTGGGCACGATGGACCATGACGAAAGGATTGATTCTAACATATTTCAAATATTTTTTGTTTTTTAGGTATGTTTTACAGGTTCAACTTCATATGGATTCGAGATTATCAGTTCCTCTTCTTACTCCATCCACAAGATATTCAAAATGGAAGTTGAAGATGAATGTATCTCTAAAGAGATAGGGTCTCTACAAGGTATCTACGACACTTGGTAAAGAGTCTTAAAAATATGAGAATGAATGGATAAATGATGGTGATAGAGATTTTGGAAGAATAGGTCTTCGTGTTTCTCCTAGCTCGCACTTCCTTATTGATTCTACAGAATACCCAAAGGATCTCTGGACAAAACTGGATAGAACCTTTGGGAAGCACAATGAGGATTATTATAGAAATTTGGAGCACATTCAGAACCAAAAGATTTATTTATTAAAAAGTCTCCCCCTCTACTCTCTCTGATCAATTTGTTCAATATGAAGAAGAAGCAGAATCTTCCACACAGTCAATTCGAACTGAAGAAAGTCTCCTTGGAGTGACTGCTACTCTGAAAGTTTATGAGATATCTGATATCTCATGTTCTCATATGGATGACCAAGAAGAATACATTCAAAAATATGTTTTTGAACAAAAAATCTCCTTCCATTCTATGCAAAAATTCTCCAATGATTCTTCTATTATAAATTATGTGCATAGTTTACTAGTGATTACTCCGAGAAAGGGAGAGGAATTTGATTTATTTGTCTCTAATGATGTTGTCAGTGTGAATATAAGTAATTATTTGAATATTATGGAAATAATATCATATTTTAGGATTAATCCATTCACTATCATTGATATATATCTTCCAACACATTCCTACATGATTGCATACACCAATACTCAGAATTTTGAAGAAGGAGAAAATTGTGTATCTATCATCTCGGTGGAGCACATTCTTGGATCCGATATGCCTATTTGGATATTATATGATCTTATTTGGATCTGATATGATATTATTTGGTTCAATATTTCAGTTTCATGAGCTTCCAGTGTTGCTTGTAGCTGGTCTCATCAATTTTGGTGTGAAAAATCAAAGTACCAAAAGTCTCTTTCAAAATTACTGCTAGGGAATTGATGTCAGTTTTCTCTCATAAGTTTGCTGATATTATATTTTGTGAATATTTGTATATTTTGACATAATATCATATTGTAGTAGTGATCCATCCATTCTTATTTATATAGAGCTTCCACCAAATTCCTACATGATTGCATGCAGAAATACTCAATGTTTTGAAGAAGGAGAAAATTGTGCATCTACCATCTCGGTAGAGCACACTCTTGTATCTGATATGAAACTATTTGTATCTGATATGATATTATTTTTATCTGATATGATATTACTTGGTTCATGTTTTAATTTTTGAGATCTTCCATTGATGCTTGTATATGGTCTCATCAAATTTGGTGTGAAAAATCAAGTACCGCAATTCTCCTTCGAAGTTGTTGCTGGTTATTTGATGTTAGTTTTCTTTTATGAGTTTGTTGATATTATGTTTTATGGATATATGGATATTTTGGAAATAATATCATATTTGAGGAGTTATCCATTCTCTCTCTTTTGATATTGAGATTCTAGAAAATTCCTACATGATTGCATGCACTAATATTCAGAATTTTGAAGAAGTAGAAAATTGTGGATCTACAATCTCGGTGGAGCAAAATTTTCGATATGATATGAACTTATTTGGATACTATATGATATTATTTGGATCTGATATGATATTATTTGGTTCAATTTTTAAGTTCCAAGAGCCTTCATTCATGCTTGTAGCTGGTTTCATCAATTTTGGTGTGGAAAATCAAGTACAACAAGTCTTCTTCAAACTTGCTGCTGGGGATTTATGTTAGTTTCCTCTTCTGAGTTTGCTGATATTATTTTTTGTGAATAATTGGTTATTTATGAAGCTATATAATATTATGGAGCTCAATCATTCACTCTCCACAGCCCCAGGGCTTCTCTACCTATATATTTGATCACATGCTCATCTCCTCACGAAACTACTAAAGATGGAGACATTCTGCATTCGCCTGGACACTTTCTACTAAAACTTGGGGATGATTTTACCTCAAATGGTTTGATGTTAAAGAATGAAATATATAATTGTTTTTGGTGTTCCTCACATGGTTCTAATTCTCAAGCATTTTTTTCTCTCTTACAAGCTGATTTCAGTTTCTCTACATGGGTCTCGTTTTAATCTTCTAGTTGTCTATATTCATGATCGAGTTGAGCACGTTCTTCTTCTTCCAAAGAGGAATATTCCTATATAAATAACCATTTTGTTTGGATTCATAGGTTCACATGCACAGATTCAGGGTTTTGCTACACAAAAGAACCAAAATACTGCTTTGTTGTTGCATAGTGCTACAAATTGCAGCAAAAGATTTTGCAAGTTTTTAACTTGTATTTCTTGATTACTGCTTATCTTGAGGGGGGGGGGGGGTTTCCTATGAGGTTTTACCCTATTTCCATGGTTCTATTAAGAAGCATTTTTATATTTTATATTATATATGGGTGACTTATGACCTTGTTGGCAAGGCCCATAGTTTTCAAAGTTAGGATTCAGGGGGGGGGGTGTTAGGATTTATAATCCTCCCTTGACCAAACTATCTATTAGATTATTTTATCCTAAATTAGGAGTTTTATTTAATTATTTAGGTCCACTTGACCTAATGGGGCCACATGTACCATTTACTAGAGTGCGGGGAACACTGATAAAGGACAACTACCACTAACTGCACTAACATGCATTAATGTAGGAGCCTCCTAGGACAATACCTTCATTTTAGGAGCCAATGGGAGTTCTGACACCAACCTCATTTAGTCAGTTGGAGTTGAAACTAGTTAAGCTTAGTTATTTTCAAGTTACTTTCAGTTAGATCAAAATCAGCTCAGTTAGCGCAAGTTAGTTTTTTACATGACCGCATCTGGATAAGGTGATTTTCCTCACCTACCACTTCAGTTAGACTAAGTTAACTGATTATAACTGACTGTGTGACTTTATTATACATCTGGAGTTAACCACTTGGACTCTGATAGTGAGTTATACATATTTAGTTAGCCATGCAGTGAGATACAGTAACATCCAGTTGGTAGATTCGAATTAATCCCCAATGATTCGAATTTTTTCCTATGTAATGAATATAATACTATAATTCTCTGAGCAATACTTGTATATTTACTATGAGATTTTATTTGTTCAGTTTGTATAATTCATTCCTATTTAATGCATTAATAATCTGGATTCTTTGCTTGATGATATAAATGGCACAACAATTCTAACACACATTTGGGCCACTTAGACTAGAGATATATCAATGAAACCTTGTTTGTCCACTTTTGGACTCATTTTCCATCTTTTATGGAGTCATTGCACCCCTCTATGAGGTATTTATTTTATTTCCATGATTTAAGGAGATGGAGTGCACCCTCTTAATGATTTTGTAAACCTATGTATTAATGGTCCACTACATACCAGCTATTCACCCCATGCACCAACTTCATGGATGTGTTCACACCTATTTGACTATCCTAACCTACTTTTGGTCCCTATGATTCATTGCACCTCATTATGGCACCACATTTGGTCTCTCATATTCATTGACCCTCATTATGGTCCAATCTAGTGTTTACACTTGGCTCTATGTCATTGATGCGTGAATTGGTTCAATCTAAGCCTACCATTTGTGAACTAATCATATGCCTTGTTGGGCTCATTCTATTTTTTCCCATGATATTTACCCAAGGTATTGCATGTAATAATGTATATATATTGTACTGGTTTTTTCTCAATAAGCACACTAATGGAAATAATAATTTAGATAGGTTTCTCTAGTTTATGTCTCAAATTCTTCTCTCATTTTATGCTATCTATAGAATAATTTTAAGTAAGAATTAATAATGAATCTATATCTAGGTGGTTTGTACATGAATCAGAACTTCAGTTGTGATGTTGTGCAAGATAAATATCACACCTTCTGATCCAGTTATATTTAGGATCCTTTTTATTTCTCACCACTCTATAAGATCTTAGAATATATTCCCATTTATCTGAAAGTTCCTCCCCAATGTTCTCTCTAACAATAATAGCATAGATGTTGTAGTCTCTAGTAATACATGAAGGAAACAACATTGTTTAGGGATTCAGAAATGAAGGAACACACATGGGCCAACAATATATAGCATTGTAATCTATTCTTGTAGTCTATTTTTAAGTTAGATTTTATGTTCAATGCTGAAATTAGAGTGCATGCAGATGATATTTCCAGTATTATACTGGGACACATTATTCTAGGACTGAGGTTCTCTATTATAGGGAAATTTTGTGTGTATATTTGGAACACTTCCATAGAATATGATAGGGCTTCATCACTGATTCAGTTAAATAGGGCACAGTAGTAGAGGTGACCCTATTTTTTTTATTCATTCAGTTTACTAGCAAGTTTGTGCATTGCTTTCATTCTTCCTTGAGTTAAATTAAAAAAAACATAGATGATTTTTTTATTGTTGAAATTTCTTTTCAGAATCTTATTTTATTTTAAAGTTGTGATTTATTATTAGTTATTTTTATCACTTTACAATTAATGTATTTGTTTTCATATCTAGGAATGATGTGGTTCGTTCCCATGTGCACGATGGGGAAAATAATTGAATAAATGAGTCGAGCTCTCTTATGGTGGAAGCATAGAAAAAGAACAACTAAATAAGGAAATACAATATATCGATAGAAAGTATACGCACATACAATATGCAAGAATTCGAACCAAACACTTATTTTCAATGAAAGATGGATCAATATGACTAATTGAATTCATCAAGTTAATTGATTGATGTCTACTACAATAGTGTACATGTTTATATAGAATGTTGAGACACTTGGGTGACTACCTGTTATGTTCAGTGACAAAAGAAGTTATAATGATTCGAAATTTCAACCATCGCAGATGATTAGAAGATAGAGATATAATATTTTGATGTTCGACAAACGTCGATGTCGACAATGCATTTGGAGATGTTGTATGTCGAGTTGTTTGTGTCAAGGGTCATACTTTTCTAAGCTGGTGTTGAACCTATTGAAGTAGTTGAAGTAGTCGAAGTGCTAGACATTGTCGATGTTCGAAAACATGCCAATTGCTGGTTGGATCATTCCTACTTCCTTAAGAAACAATGGTATCCATTGTGTATTCTTTCAGGTGAAGAAGCTTGTTGGCTATTTCAGTAGTAGAGTACCATTTTCCTTGTGCAGGGATATGTCCATGTTTATCGATTTGAAACAAGGGAATAGAGTTCCTCCGGGTATGGTGTTTGCGTCATCCCATGATGGTATCGTAAATGAGAGGTTCCTAAAGATATAGATGAATGTCTTTGAGTTATGTTGTTTGCAAGTCATTTTATTCCAACAATGGTGCATGGTATGGTCGAAGTATATCTACATTAAAGACTGGATGTAGGCCAAGGAATGCAGGAATGTTGAGCTGAAAAGAGTTTTCTCCAATATTTTTAATGATTCTATATGGACCATATCGCAAATATTTCAACTTTATATATGGCCCAGTGAAGCGCTCCTTCTTTAGATGTAACCAGACATGATCCCTACTTTGGAATGAAAGATAAATACAATGCTTATCGTGTTGGGCCTTATCTTTTTCATTATCTCATTGCAACATTCATGTGATTTCTTCTGGATGTTGTAGATTTGATCTCTAAACTTTAATTCTTTCTCAAATTATCATCCTTCGAAGTTGGTTTCATTCAATTGTGTCGAGGAATTAATCAAGTCGATAGGCGCCAAGGGTTCAAATCTATAACAGATCTCAAATGGAATTTTTCCCCTAGAACTGTGTTGGGAACGATTGTAGCTCTATTGTATTTATGGAAGGTTGTCATCCCATGTTCAAATATGCTTGTGGTTGTACATGTGAAGCAGTTGCACTACCAAGAAATTTAAAACTTACATACGTCCTTCTGTCTATAGATGAAAGGATGTTGACATAGAAAGTATCATGTCGAGATGTTGCTAGATAGTTCACCAAAAGGTGTTGAAAAATAAAACATCTCTTTTGAAAGTAATGGTTGTTGAGAGGCCATAATGTTTCCACACATGTTCGACGAAGAGCTCAATAGTTTGTTCTACTATCGTAGTCTTCTTGCATGGTATGAGTATAGCCATTTTGGAAAATGTGTCGACTACTACTAAGATCACATCATGCTGATGTTTAGTAGTAGGATATCCTGTCAAGTAGTCCATAGAAATAGATTCCCATGGTCGACTAGGAACTGGAATGGGTGTGTACATTCCTTGTCATCTATTCGACAGTTTAAAAATGGCACAAACTACACATGATCGAATGTACTTGTTGATTTCATATTTAAGTGAAGTCAAATAAAAATACTTTTGGAGGATAAAAAGTGTTTTTCTGACTCCAAAATGTCCTGTAGTCTTGCTGCAGTGTGTATCCCAAAGGATCTTTTGTCGTTGCTCATCATTCTGTACACAAAATTGTCCAAGCTTGTATAGCAAGGTGTCCTTCAGGAAGTAGTCAGTAGTAGACAATGTTTCGGCCTAAAGTTGTTGATAAATTTTAGAGAAGTCGCAGTCTACCAAATAAAATTATGGTCAAGTAGTGGTGTAATAACCTTGCATACTCATCACTGTAGAAAATAGAGTAATGGGTGGTAGGTTGACACAATCAGTTGCGGCATTGGATTTTCCTTTCCGATATTTAATTACCAACTGAAATTATTGCATGTAATTAATCCACTTGAGTTGTTGAGTTGTTTGTAGTTTCGACTAGGAATGAAAATTTCATTACCAAGAATGTAGCGTCTCCATTGCTTAAGAGCTTGCACAATGGCATACAGTTCTTTTTCATATGTCGAAATACTTCCCAACAGTGTCGTTTAAAGTGTAAGAATAAAACATAGCTGGGTGATCTGACTTAGTGATCACTCCACCGAGGGAATAGTCCAATGCATCTGTTTCAATCTCAAAGGGATGATGCAAATTAGGTAACATAAGAACTGGTGTAGTACAAATATTGTTTTTTAGTTGTGAGAAATCGTGTTCTCGTGTTGATGTTCATTTGAATACAGTTTTCCCAATTCCCTTAGTCAACTACTTCGAAGTCCATGCATTGTGACTGAAGCCAAGTATGAACCGTCGGTAGAAATTCACAAAACCAAGAAAACTTCTTAGTTCATGAATGTTTTGAGGAATGGGCCAATATTTAAGGATATGTACTTTTTCTAGGTTGACATGAATTCATGCGAAGTCAATTAAATACCCCAAATATTTGATGTTGGTCATCATAAATGAGCATTTTTCCATGTTCATATATAGTCGATCTTGTTGGAGAGTGTCGAAGACTTGTCGAAGTTGTCTCACATGTTATTACCATGATCGACTAAAAATCATGATATTGTCAAGATAGACAATGACACACTTGTCGATGAAGGGTCATAGAAGGTTATCCATATATCTCATGAATGTTCCACATGCATTGGTTAAGACGAAAGGAATGAATAAGCATTCAAACAATCCTTCCTTGGTATTGAAAGTCGGTTTCCATACATAGGTGGACTCGATCGGAATTTGATGATATCTCAACTTAAGTTCAAGCTTCGTGAAGAACTTAGCACCATTTATATATTCAATTAGTTCATCTATCCTTAGAAGAGGTTATCTTTTCTTTACTAAAATTTTGTTGAGAGCCTGATAGTCGATGCACATGCACCAAGTCCCATATTTCTTTGGAACTAGAATGAATACACTTCTACAAGGAGAGGCGATGGGGCATATATTACCTTTGTTGATCAAATCCTGGATTTTCCTACAAATCTCTTCGTTCATGAGAATGTATCTTCTATAAACATATGTGTTAGGTAATTAAGAACGAGGAACAATTCCAATGGATTGTTTTACCTGACAATGAAGAGGTACCCCATTCGGCTCTTGAAATACGTTTCAATATTTCTTAAGAATGTGGTTGATCTATTGCTACTATCAGGATTTGCGTTGGTCGATGAGTTGACTTAATTCTACAACTTTCCTGGAATGCTGAGGCTTTATCATAATTAATATGAACTTCTGAGCATGATTAATAAGCTTCTTTTTTTTTGGAATTTATCATAGAAACCGTTGATGTGGGTTTTTGCTTTGGTATGTCATACTATTGATTCCGAATTTTTGAAATCGCCTTCTAAGGCCGTGACTGATACCTACCATATAAGTAAGGTTTCACAAACATGGTGTCGACTATGGAAAGAGATTCTACATCATAGAGTACTTCATCTTCAAAAGAATTAATGAAGTAGGTGAGTATGCATTGGTGAAATATTCTTGGTTACTGACCATCCTTCATCCAAGAGATATTGTAAGGATGAAGATGTGGAGTGGTGACAAGAGCTAATTTCTTCACAAGATATTCCAAAATGAAGTTCTTCTGGCTACCAATATACACAATAAGAAGTAATGGATCTTTAAAAACCTGTATCTGTGAATGGAACAAGCACTCTCGTTCCTCATCATCGACTATAGTCAAGGTTGTTTGAGTGGTCGAAGTTGAAGACAAGAGGGTTGATGTAATTGGATAAGATTCTACCATTGTTATGTCAGATAAGTTGGATGTTGATAATTTTTCCAAAAATGTATTTATATCTTTGCATTATGACATATCATGCCATGTTGAATTGTGATAATCAATACAATTTCCAATATTGTATTGTGTGATTATCATAGAAAGTATGTACACATACAATATGCAAGAATTCGAACCAAACACTTGTTCTAAATGAAAAATGGATCAATATGACTGATTGAATTTATCAAGTCAATTGTTTGATGTATACTACAATAGTGTACATGTTTATATATAATGTTGAGACGCTTTGATGACTACCCCTTATGTTCAGTTACAAAATAAGTTATAACAGTTCAAAAGTTCAACCGTCGTAGATGACTGGAAGATAGAGATGTACTATGTTGATGTTTGACACTCATCAATGTCGACAGTGCATGTTGAAATGTTGTATGTCAGGTCAGTTTTGTCAACGTTTGGACTTGTCGAAGATGATATTGGACCTTTCGACGCAGTCGAAGTAGTCAAAGTTCTAGACATTGTTGAAGTTTGACAACATGCCAACAACTAGTTGGATTAAGGAAACATAATCAGTTTAAGAGACCCCTCAATTTTTTCTCTAGTCTTATTGGTTTAATACTTGCAGGTATCATCACCATTTATTGAACCAAAATGGCATTAGATTCCATTTTCTAAAATCTTCTAGGAATTTGTGTATATATAGTAGGGATTCTTCTAGGGATAGGGAGTTATCGGAAGGTTTTAGGGGTGAGATACATGATATCCTTTCTTGATAAAAGTATTATGGATTATTTATAGGTTTCTCATTAGTTTAGATTTTGTGTAGTATTGGAGTTTTAGTGATAACGGGTCTTGGTATTTGAGATAATCACATCTTCGTGGGAAATCCTAATTTTGTTGCTTGGAAGTGCATGTTTAAACATCTTTATTAATTCATGGCATCCTTTTGATCAGTGGAGATATTGAATTTCCCATATTCACAATAAATAAAAGTATTTTCATACCATACTAAGTATATGATCTATTGTTTACTTTTTCTCTAAGTTGATCTTTGGAATTAGTCTTTGATCCTACTTTGAGGATAAAGCATCTCCACGAGGGGTGACATATAAGAAATGTAATTACATAGTTAAACCTAGTTGATCAAGAAATTTCTTATGAGTTGTATAATTAGGGAAAATCAACTCAATGCATTGAAATGATACTATTTTTACCTCCATATTTGTATGTAACCCTACATCATAAAAGGAGGATTTTTTTTTAAGGTACCATGCATCATGCAAAGGTATATTGTGTTGATGTTCCCATTTTATCAGAACATGTCTGATGCACAGTACCATACCGAGATTCCAATGTTTTCATTGAGCCTCGAGGATACATTTCAAAAAATATTTTAGTTCAACAAGGACAGATGAGTGGACAAATATTGGAGCAAGGGATTATTATACTCCAATCCCACAATTGAGTCCACACCCAACATTATGCATGCGGCATCCCTAGGGTTCCATCACAAGTTTCCACAAATAATGTTGTATACCTTAAAGTACCCTCTAGAGAATTGATTCTCTATAAATGGGTGGGGTGCCCCTTTTGATTTAGGTGATCACATTCAATCAAAACTAACTTAACCCAATTTTTTAATGCAAACTTAATATACCTATGGAAACAATAGTGCGATAACCTAATTATGAAAGTACTTAATTGTAACTATAAGCATAATAAAGTTTAGTACAAATACAAAGAAACCTAAAAATGCTTAAAATTATAAAACACACACACACATTAATCAGTTTCCTTCCCCTACGAAGGAAAAGATCTTCAAACCTTTTTTTTTAGAATAACAATGATGTAAAATACTTTAATCATTGATATGTAACCTCTAAGAAAATTGAAAATATCCCAAAACTTGATGGATAACTAAGAAATGAAAAAAATATATCTTTAAATATTGATTCATCCAGCTACATGATGTGACCACAAGTTTCCTCAAGGAAATAATTGATCCAAATGCTAGTTGTCCAAAGAAAACATTAACACACCGCAGGGTCATTGCAAGCTGAAGGAAAGAAACATGATATGTGATTGTGATAATAAAAGCATGACTGGTAATAGTAGAAGGAAAGAGAAAGGTAAATCACATCTATATACATTCCTAATTATAGAGGGGTTCCACATATTTATTTTTGGTACAATCCTACCATATCATAGTTATGAAAGGTAATTAGGGAGGGGACCAAAACCAAAATGAATACAGGGTGTACAATGGATACATTAAGGGAATTATCTCCAATGTCATCCATTACATAGGGCATGTTGCCCCACTTTAAAGGGTCACTTTTAGACACATCTTCCACTACATCCACCAAAAGGAGTTTTAATCACACAGGATATGTACATGGACCAGTTCATTTCCTACAACAAGAAGGCTAATATCATCATGACAAACATATTTCGTCTCACATATATTCCTAAGGGAGTTTTCATCTACAACTTCGAGCAACATGTCATGAACCGTGGTTAATTTTCCAAAGGTTCAAGAGACTTCGCTATCATCATCATTCACAACCTTGGTAATGACGAATAGAAAGTTAAGTTTGCTTTATTTGTACATATTCAATTTCTTCTATTGCCTCTTTTCAATGAGTGATGACAGAAGATGGTTTCCTAAGTAACAAAACTATCAACCTCTTCAGTGCATGGAAATTCAAATATGTCATAAATACACTGATAGTAGTTACCCTTGTCATTTTTACCACTTAGTGTCATCTCCATGAAGGATAAGCCCAATCTGCTCACCTTGCTTAATTGCAAAATTGTACTTTTTGTTTCTTTAACCATTTTGATATTTAGGATGGATTAGGTTTGGAATAACAGTCCTTGGTACTTGTGCTTTCAATGACATTTCTAAATAGTTCTTCAATGCTATATCTAGTAGGTTCTACCAAAGTCCTATATGTCTTGAGCTCTTTGTTTTGGGGTCAAATATTCTTGAAAATTTTTGCTATCCTCCATGGGGTGGACTTATATTTTCCTATGTTATTGCATCCTTATCAAACAACAGTCTCTTCATAACACCCTACTTGGATTGGCTCCCTTAATTTGAATTTTATTTAACTAGAGGTGTATTCTTTTATCTATGCATCTTTGTGCTAATAGGCTATATACTTATAGAGAGGGGAATTTTTTATGCTAATAGGCTATATGTCTCTATGTTGATGAAAAAATATGCACTTAAATGGGACATTTTCATAATACATAATTACAATCCTTTCTTTCCCTCCACATTCCACATTCCATAGTTATCTATCCCTAGAGAGAATGACTATTTACAAACATTTTGATTATGATAATGAAATGGTAAACGTAGCAAGTGTGGAAAGAGATACTTCATTCTTCCAAGTGAACTGCTAGACAAAATTTAATGCTATGGAAGAAGAAGAGAAAGCTCATATTGTGTAAACATACAAGGATATCCCTTAATGTTAGAGATCAATCTTCTAATATTTCAAATACAAAAGATAAAAAAATCAATGCAGAGTTGAAATATGAACTTAACACTCACTGTTTTGTAGCATTCTTGTGATACCCACAAACAAAACTATTGCAAAATTCTCTTTTCACTGCTAAAATAACTTACCCATTAATATTTCCTTAAATATGTAACACCACTGAAAACATAAACGTTTTGAATGCATTTCTTAATAGCTGAATGGTTTGTTTATTTGAGAAATGGATGATTCTTCTTGAGTACCATAGGTTGTTTCTTAAGAAATCCATTTTGAGTAAAAAAAAGGGTAAAATGTTGTCAGCATTGGCTTCTTTGACATGCTTTTCTTTCATAAAATGGGTTTCACCTTCAAACACAGGGCTATCATGTTTCCGGTGACTAGGTAATAAGTCCATATATGAGGCATAATTGTTTTAGTTATCTATGGTTTGATTTCGAATCCTTCCTTTGTAGTTTTATTTGAGTGTTATTGTTTATTTTTCTCTTGGGAAGTGATTTAGGAAGTATGTTTAGTAATACTAATGGGTTTTTCTAAAGGTTAAATTACATGGGAGCATGAATAAGAATTTTAGGTTTTGGTGTAAGTCCTTAGTGAAGGCTCTAGCCCCTATGGGTTCCATGTGATTGCTAACTTGTTGAAACTACAATCTACCCACCGAAATTTTATAAAAGAATTATAATGCACTTATTATGATCCAACAGTTGTCTAGAATCTTCATTGTACATGTGGCTATATCTATGCAAAATTATGAGGCTAGACTATATAGAGTTCTAGTTAAAAACTCATGTGTAGAGTGAAATATGAAGATCGTGGTTGACTTTTGGGAAAGAATGCACCTGCTTTCTAGGCATCTCATAATCACTTTTATAAAACTGCATCAAACAATTTACCTTTTCCATCAAAAGATTTCTTAAATCCAACATTACTGTTTTTGAATTTTTGGAAAGGAATACTGGAAAATTATTAAATGTCTTGATAATACCATCGTTAGGAAAACAAATTCATCCACGTGACCTTTAAAATTGTCCATGCTTACAACTTAGATGCATTCGGATTTTGGTATTTGAGTAAGTCATCATGCAAGAGATGGACTTGAGCTATATAATGGGATCGCAAAACAATGTGCATGGGAATCACTCCTGCATGAAAATTTTGAAATCACATAAACATTGAAAAAATAACCATGCAAAGGTATATTATTTCCTAGATATATATCGAAAAGAATGGAATACAACTCTAATCCACTAAACCTAGTATCATAATCATTAGAAGAAAATTTAAACGTGTAAAAAACAATGTGAATGAAGTAGAGAAAACCCATGTCTTAATAATCCTATGGAGTTGATTCCTCTATTTAGAAATCCTGAAACATATGAAAAGGGATGCTCACATAAATATGTAGGAGATACTAAATGGTTACAAACTTTAAAGTGTTCCTTGATGCTCTCCTACACATGATGCTACATGAAAATGATGATTGCTTCAACATTTTTATGACTGCCCCATGATTTTGAAAGGTGCATTGAGTTTCCTCCTTACTACTTTTTTGTCGATACACTACATGGTGAGATCCAAACTAAATGACCCACTATTGCAAATTGTATTAGAGAATACCCATTCTATTCATATATATAACGCTTCTTTACTAGTTTTTCAACCCTACTAGAATGCTTATTTATGACGAATGGGATGATGGTTTCTCCCTTAAAACGGACCAAATTAATTTTACAGATTATATCATGCTTTTTCATAGTTGTAGGTGACTATTTGATACTAATGCTTCAATACAGACCTAAATTTTATGTTTAAGTGTTAATTTACTATTGCTCAAGGCATATAATTGACCCTTTTTACTAAGGTTCTCATAATGTCCATCAATACACCCAAACCTTCTCTTTAGGGTGGCTATAATCGCCAGAACTTCAATTAGGTACCTTTCACTGTTACGTAGAGATGAAAGAGTGCTCAAAATGATCAACAAAACTTCTAATGTGCTCAACATGCTTGATTTTTCTTCTAATCAACCTTATTAATGTAAAATTATCCCTTGAAGAGTGTGATTAAGATCAAACATTGATAGCCATTAAAAATGAGGGTAATGCCACCCTTTAAACAAATATGCCAAGCACCCTAGAATGTCATGCAAGTATGTTCAACGTTATCCCTATAAGATTTGGGGTAACATGGCTTATCATGGATGACCACAACCAATTTTCTCATGTGATTGGTATGGTTAGTGATTATTCTTCATTTTCTCAAGTTGTTTTTGTTTGTCATCTTTATGTTATGTTAGTGGACATATGTAGAATCTATATACTTTTATACATGCTTGTGGAGGTTGCAATTGTGGTCCCTCTATTTTATATTTAAAATTAAAATATATAAATACATATTTCTTTCATTGGTAATTAAAAGAGACTCTATTGAACATTTATTATAGAATCACATTGGCATATTAACAAATGTGAATGTTCCGATATTTATATTTATATTTATAATAATTAAACAAAACTTCAATATTAAAAAAAAATATTAAGTACATTGACATATTCCAATAATTTCTCGTCCTCATTTTACATTTTAGTACTTAGATTGTATTGGATGAAATGGTAATGGAATCCATAATTCTCATTGTGCCTCATATATCATGAATACGTCTTATAGAGAATAGAAATGTTAAGGGATAAATTACACGTCTTGTAGAGAATAGAAATTTTAATGGAAATTTATGCATGAGTTTAGTTTTAAAGTCCACTTGACCGAAGGTATTGGAATAGACCACCAATCACCAATGTACTTCATTCCCAGACTTACCTTAGGATATTTCATTATTATTTTACCAAAAAGATTATCCTTCAAAAAAACAAAAATCTGGAGTGTACTTCCTGAAACATGTTGTTGTTTATAGATGGTTGTAGATAATGGTGAAATCTATTTTTTATAATTGTAGTTCTTGAAACTATTGAGGCCTTGAAAATCATAGGAAACAACAACAAGGGATTCTCCCCAGTCAACGTTCTCAACTAGCCCGTGACTGTTTGGTGTAGGGAATCCGTTCGGTTTGCGGTCCAGCTATCGTAGGTCAAGTAACAAAAATAAAAGGTTTTACCGGTTGTGGGATGATCCACCATATATATTTTTGTATTTTTTGACTTAAAGGATGACATTCCAGTGCCTACTTAACATGCAGAGTAATAAAGGATGCAAGGAGTATTCACAATGTGATGCGCAGGTTCTTACCTCTCGTCTTAAACTCTCAAGCATCTAAATCACACACACAATAGGAAATTAAATATAACTACCTGCAAGATTGTAACTTATTAATGAGTAATGTATCTTGTGCATGTATTATAAAGAGAAATTATAGATAGCTGATACTTCCTCTAAAAACACATGAACAATTAAAGATATTTAAACAACCAAATAGCCAATTGCTTATGAATAGCATTCATTACTCATGGTGGTAATTTTCATAAAATAAACCAGAAATCATTCAAACAAGAACATAGGTCCTAAGAGTCAGAATGATCTCACAGTTAGTGGACAAAAGATGAAAACAAAATAGTTCCTCTTCAACAAATCCATAGCATAACATTTGAACATCCCACCAAACTTTCTCCAACATGCAAACTGTAATTCTTTATTGTAAAAGGAAATAGTTCTTCTTACAATATGTCTTCACTCATATAACTGTGAAAAATTCCCCCTCTCATCTAAATCCTCTATATTTATACAAAAGAACAAGACTGTTGGGCTACCCATGAATAACTCTTGGGATTCCCCAACTCTTTGCTTCCCAAAATTTACTTTCACTAAGTGTTTACAAAATTTACAACATATTATAAAAGTGAACAAATGTTCATGAGGAGGGCCCCACTTGATTATTCAAATATTTCTTCCACGCTGAAGCCTCTGAGGAAATACTTTCAAATTCAGAAGGTTCCAAGAATCGAATATTTATTTCGAATTTTGCAGCCTAGTTCCTGATGGCTTCTATGCTGGTTGTGCTCAGGCGAAGCTGATATTCTAATAGCTGCACACTAACCATGGAATGATCTACCTCATTCCTTAGGGTCTATTCCTCTAAAGCTTTAACGTGCCGTAGTATTATTTCATCTTCATGATACCTTCTTTGCAAAATTTTCCCAAATAGGTTGTGGTCCAGAAAAGCATCCATTCTTTGTTCAGCCTCTACCTAGCTTCGATTATAAGTAATCAGAAGTCTTTTAAACAATTATGAACACGCCCCTCTTGTCTTCCTAACAGCCTTCTTGAACTCTTCAACTGTGTTGATGGCAAACTCGAACAAATCGTTAGCCCTGCCTGAGGGCTTGTTGATATTTTGAGGGTAACTCTACAGGAGCTTCTTCATTAGATTCTAACCTTGCCATCCTTCCTATCAGGACTTCCAATATGTCCTGAGATATATCAACAAAATATGAGGAGGTCTCCAAAATCTCCTCCAACTGGCTGTCTACCTGCAAAACCCTGCACCTTTCCTCCTCTATGGCCACTTGCAGCTGGTGCGTCTTGGCTCTCTATGCCAAAACGTGCTCTTTGAAAGGATGAATACTAACCTACTGTTCCCTAGATTCTTCTAAAGCTACTGTCAATGAGGTAATCTTCCCTTTAAGTTCTACCTCTTGCCCTTGAGATTGCCTCTCATTTTCTTCCAAGGTATCCTTTTGCAATTCCAAGTCCCCTATCCTACTTAGCAATTGCTCCTTTTCATCCCACGACTCCTGATATTCCTGCTGCACTTTTTCCAGACACTCTTGGGCGGTCTCCATAGATCTCTTCTCTATCTAGGGGACCTAAAGTTCAGCTTTCAAAGACTTGATTTCCTTTTGTATGTCTTCAAACTTTCTCTTTAACCTATTGTTTTCTTCTCTTTCCTTTCTTAGGGTATCTTTGAGTTGAGAAGAAGACTTCTTTGATTGCTCAAGATCCGTCATTATTTTATCCACATTGTCCTCTGAAGCATGGATCAATGCATCCCTTGCTCTAATAGTGAACCTGAAGTCTCTGTCTGTCCCATATACAATAATCGTATCATTTATCATCTTGCTAGATAGCCCCCTAGTTTCAACCTTCCTCTTGGTCCTCTTTACTATCCTTTTCTTTTCTTTATCATAAAATATAGTATTAAAATCTGGTACCTCTTCCCCTTTCTTTTGTTCAAAGGGGATTAGCATAAGGGTGGGGACCATAGACTACCCTGGTGTGCTGGAAGGGGGTACTTCAGGATCTTGAATGTCAAGGTTTTCCAATTCCTAAGCCTGGCTGTCTGCTGCATCAAAAGCTGATTCCTCTGTCACTGGCTGTGTCAGCTTTATCTTCTCTGCTTCCTGCTTCTTCAGCTCCTCATCTATATTTCTTTTTCTTTCTTATTCTTCACTTTTGGCAGCTTCTGCTACCTTTTTGGCTGCCTCTTGTGCAACTCTTCTTTTCTCCTCCTCCTCTCCTTTTAGCCAGCCTTCAGCTTCTTAGGCTAACCTCTGAGCTTCTTCATTTATTTTCTTGCTTTTCTCCTCCTTGGCCTTTTCCTGCTCGTCCTGTCCCTTTCCACCTTTGGTGGTGATTTTCTTTTTAAACCTTCTCCTTAAGGCCATCATGTTCTGTGCACTACGAAAAAATGACTCTTCTCTATCCCAGTGGCTAGCATATTCAAAATGTACATTCACCTCTTTGCAGAGCTCTGCAACCTTGTTCCGGGAGTCATTCCTATCCAAAGGCATTTCCCCAAAATGGAACCTCTCCAACTCCATGAATTCATCGTCCTTCTTTACCCTAGTAAATTTGTAACTCCCCAATCTGAAAGGAAAAGGAGGATATGCTGCCTTCTTATGTTCAAATAAAAATCTTCCTATGCCACCTAAAAAGACTTGTCTAACTGTCTCTTTGTGGATTACATAGTCTGTGGCATACTTAGGCAGTAGTGAGGGAGCTCTAGAGCATCCAAACATTCTGAAATACAATCCATCTTCAGTCAAATAATAGTCCGCATACTCTTCAATCACCTACAATGCCTCCTTCGACATGCAGTCACATTCTTTCAAGAAAATCAGGGTGTACAATGGCATAATGAAATGCTCACACACTTCCCTGTAGTGAATATGGTATTGGTGGGCCCACAGTGGCTTGTATACTGAGTAAAGTGGTGTTCTTTCCTGGTCCCAGATGCACCTCAGGTTGGGGAAAGGTTGATTGCATAGTATGCAATCAATCAGTATGGAGCTCATGTAGAACTCTGATCTCTTTTGGGAAACCCCTCCTAATTCCGATGCCATGCAGGGTGAGAGGCTATTGGAGACAATGTTGGCCCAGTTTAAAACGGTCCCCTGTGTCGCAACATAGAAAATTATCGGCACCCATTCCAATTTGAAGCTTTTACCGTGGGCTCTCCCGAAAATACTATTCAACATTAAGGTGATGAACCTCTAAGGGGTTCTTAGACTTGCAATGTCATATTCTCCAGTTGGCCTGGTTCTAAAGTTTTTTCTAGGCATAACCATCCTCTTGAGTGTCTCGACGAGGTCCATCTTGATGCTTTTCAGCCATTCTTTAGTCAGATATATTTGTGCTTCCAGCAAGTGGTAGGCCAGGGATACATATCAAGGGCTATAAGCAGCATAACCCTATTTATCAACATTTTCCAGAATCATGGTGGTCACATCTGCCCTGGGAAGAATCCACCCAATCACCTCTGGGCATGGAAAGAGTTTAGGTCTCATAGCAATTTTCATTAATGAGGACCTCTCTATGTTGGCATAGATGTTTTCTTCCTCAAAACCTATGTCAGGCACCTCTCGGCACGTAATCAATCTGTAGATTTCTCCCCACTTATATTCGGGCTCCACACCAATTATGCATTTGGTGTCTTCATAATTATATTCGACCCTGGTGATGACTTCGACTTCGGGTTCCTCTTCAACCACATGAGCCTTTTTCTTTTGACCTTTAGACATCTTAAGTTTCGAGGAATTTCCCTATCATGTACATAAATGTATTTTAGGTTCTGTTAGACAACTTTTAAAGATAAAGATAAAAAAACAAGTGTTTTACCTCATCTGCGTTAAACATGACTACAATTGTAAAAAATAAGCAAACATGTTCAAACAAATGCTCCTTCCCAAAAACTAGAACCAGCTTAGTCCAACAAAGCTCGGCTGTGGGAAAAACAAGGCCTTCGTCAAAATGAAATCAATCTCGAGCCCTCTCTCGGTGCCACAAACTACACATTACATGAAACACCTGAGGCACCTAAGAAAGATCAAGGGGGACGATACAGGTGATAGCACCCTAGAAGACTGTACATGCTCATTTCACGGTCCATCTTAGACCGGGTAATGCGATTCTAACCCAGACCTGTTCGGGGTTTGAATTCAACAGTGAACAGGGTCACCCTAAGCAGTGAACTGAAAACAACACTGAGTTCTTGGTTCACAAAATGGGGGTGACACAACCAGTGGAAACAAACCCGACATTCCCTAGGAAATCCATGAAATCCTTCCCCGGACGGCCAAACACAAAATGGGGTAAACTGGTGCGGACAACGTAACGATCGTCTGCACCATTTTCCCCAACAATTGAGTGCAGGTTGTAAGACCATAACGGCCATGGAAGAAAACATCAAGTAAACTACACAGACCCCCCCACTGACAGTCACACCATTCACCTCAGAATATATACATGTCAAGACGAAAACCTAAGTAAAACACTTAATCGTGGAGACAACAACACAGCTCGTCCAATTGAATGGAACGGGAAAATGAGCATGAGGGCCTACCTGGCACTGTTGCGTGACTGCCGAGAGGAAAACTGTTGAACTTCCACAGTGGAGCCACCTAGGAGCGAGGGTACTGACAGCGAGAATCTTGGTTTTGCTCGAGCAAAAACGAAAGTGCAGAGAAAAGTCCAAAAAATAACGATAAAATAATAAACCACCCAATTCCACTATATATACTCTCCGCTAAACTATAATTGGCGGGGAAAAAAAGGTCATCGGGCAGTAAAATGCTAAGGGATTGGCGACCAAGTCAACACTGCCTCCGTAATGGCAGACGATAAAACAGTTAGGAGAACCGCAAAGGCATCAGCGGAGAAACAAAATTATACTCAAATCGTAGCTCGCAAGACTAAAGCATCAAAGCAATAGAACGTTGGAGAGACGCAACAGCGAAACCACAAAAGAAACCAAGTTCTGCACACCGGAGAAAATTGGAGAAAAAACCAACATAACTTTGACCAAAAAACATCGGTCCCACGGAAAATAAAATCAGACTACGCCAGAAAGAAAACGCTTTTCAAAGCCGCAATGGTGAATGTTGAAATCTCAAAGATCAGTGAAACAAAAACGCCGGGGTCGAAAGAAGTTAATGCAATCATCGGGGAACTTCGTAATGTGCCATACACAACTATGGAAACCGTAGAGACAATACGTTTCAGCGGTATTCCAACAAGCCACCGATTAAGACAAATAAATAAAAGCATCGGGGAAAACAAATCTAGGATCGGATTCAGCTTCTTGTTACCTCTCTGCAACGGTGGGCGTACAGATGACTAGACTTCCGACTTAAATGTCCAAAACACTTCCGATGGAAAGGCAGAACTAAAACAAAAAGTGAAACATCACTGGCATAAAAGTAATCTTTATGCAGAACATCAAGCAAACCCAGAAGCTGAGCCAAAATGAATTAAAGGAGGGTCCCGAAATTTTTTTGAATTTTGGGAAAAATGTTGCAGCTGCAACAATTGGCGACTACCTGGTGAACCCTAGATTTTTTACTTAACTTCTTCCCAATAAAAGATTGTTTAAACATCTATCTCATAAGTTGAATTCTTCTAGATGCTTGTATTCCTAAGATGGAAAACACATGCATTTAAATCATCTAGAAGCATTCCACTCTTTGGGGAATGGGAACACCCAAAGTATTTGAAAGTCCGGATAACTCTTTTGAGGCCTAATAGGTGAGATTTATTTTACCTCTGTCTTTGGGTAGTTTCTAGCTTTGGACACCACACGATCGTAACATATGGTAAATATAACTATTCCTTTGTTCCTTGTTCACATGCCAATAGCATTTTTGTGCTGTTAGAACTTTTGTTCTTTTCAGTCCTCCACCTGCCTCTCTTTTTGAATTTTCTTCAGGCTCTTCTATCCATAGTGTCCTTTTGTGTGAGAGAATAATTTACTTTTCAGCTCATGGATGGAGAAGAACTTTTGGCAAATTGAAATTCATGTTTTTGACACTTTTCTTTGATATGTATTGCTTCTTTAAGGATTTTTGACGCTTAACAGCCTTTATGCTTCCTGAAATTATCACATGGGATCATTTATATATAGTAAATTGTTTACCTTGCTTCCTCTCTATGGGACTTTTTCTATCACTCCCTAGGACAACTTAGATGTGAAATGGATGGAGCCTCGAAATAGTATTCTAGACCTCTTAATTCTGAGTTATTTATAGGGGTTAAGAAGGGCTTCAATGAACGCATGGGCAATTAGGAAAAATTCCTACTAGAAGACATTCTATCATTTCCAAAATAAAACGTACATTCTTTTCTCAAAGATTTCAATTAATCAAGAACCCTGATGTTTTCCATGCAACCAAAAGTTTGCCTCTTTATTCAAAATAAAAATAACTGGAAACAAAGTGGTAAATCAAAGCAAGACAGCATCAAATCATTTATGTACAAAATCATTAAATCAAAAGAAAAGAAAATTGTGTGCCCACCCCTGAAAATCCTTCAATCTAATGAGTCAAAGGGCTAGGCTGTATTGCAGACATGAGGTACCTATCCATGGTCTAATTGTACTATTTTTGAAACTGAAACCATATCTACTAATTTACATTAAATCTCGTCAGCCTGAGGAAGTTGAAGGAGATCAGGCTGAGTGTTAATCATATTACTGGATTTCTCTAAGGCATGATATCTTAGTTCAAGATCCGTTAGATAATTTCCCAGAAAAGAATTAGCAGATTCATTTCCTTCTCCCAACTTAGTGACAGTGTGTTTCATGAAAGGTTCTCTTGAAATTTTGATCTGATTTGGGGTAACCTTATGAGGTAGCCATAAATGAGACCAGCCTGAAGCAAAATATCCCTTTAACCTTGCGGACCAGTCTCAGTTCAAAATAAGCCCATATCCATCCGGTATGTCAGCCACCATAATATCAATAAATTGACATATCTTGTTATTTGTAGATAAACGAACAAGCACATTCTTCATTTCCTTTACTACTTTGACACTAGTTCTATCTAGTTGAATCACTTCCCGAGCAGTAGGTTTTGGCTGCCCATTAATTTTCTTGCAAACTACCAGTGGCATAACATTTACCGATGATCCAGAATCTACCAAACAATTATGCACCTTATGATTCAGCATTTCTAGAGTCAAAAGGAAAGGTGGGGTTTTAGCTTTCTCTTCCCCAATTAATTCGACATCTTCCTCCACCAGTTGATTTTCAGTGGACACTTCCTTTTCTGGCTCCTCAGTCCTTTCAGTGTTTCCTTTGTTAAGATCTACTTGTCCTTCCACAAGCTTGGCATGCTCATTGATTTGTTTCGTCTCCTGACTGAAAAAGGTAACTTTGGGTACTTTATCTTGAATATTGCTCTTTGACTATCTCCTGACATTCTTTTGCAACTTCTTAATATTTGAAATTGTCGTATTGTCTTTAATTATCATATCCATGTCTTTTGTGGTTGTTGGTATGTTCTTAGGTTTAGGAGTGCCCTTTTCTATATCAAATAGCGAGACACAATCCCATAAAAATGTGGTATAATTTTCATGTCTCTGTATGTTCTAAATACCCTTTTTCTCTTCATCACTATCCTTAGTCAATTTAGAGTCCAAAATCTGATTCATTACCAATGTCATCGAATTTAACCATTGAGGACAATTCTTTTCAGAATGGGATTGTTGGTGAAGAGTGCATAAATTATCCATCCCTACTTCTGTCAGATTCACTGATGCTGAATTATGTGGAGGGTTCTTGAATTGGTTGTTATCCTCCTTTTTTTGTAGTAAGGCTTATAATCTTTCTGAGCTTCCTTTTCTTTCTCTAAATCTATTGATCTGTTAGGAGTTTTTGCATCATTTTTAACATTCCCTCAAAATCATGTGATTTCTCCTCTTTAGGTTTAGACAGCAATAAGGCTCTTTTCCTGGAAGTTTTTTCTCCAGGTTGCTCGGGATAATCTTCTATACTTTCCTTTTTAGCCTCTACTCTTTCTGCTTCTTCATAATTCTGAACTAACATAGGTTTAACTTGAGCTTTTTTGAGCATAGCCAATTCAAGGCCTAAAGCTGAGGTATAATACTCAATCAGAACTTTATCGGAAGGCCTATCAGTTGTAGAAAATTTCTTGAGGTAAGATAAAAACCTTTGAGTGAAATGATGTACCATCTCATTCCTTTCTTTTTTCAAAGCGCCCAGACCTTTCATTAGTGATGCATGCATCTTTTGGGCTACATATTTACTTCTGAAAATCCTTTCAAAGGTATCCCAATCGCGGATAGAGTTTACCGGCAAACCAAAGTACCAGGATGTTGCTTCTCCTTTAAGGGTATGTGGGAACAATCTATAGACAACATCCTCGTATTCCCTAGCCCTTAACCCTTTTATTTCCAAATAGAAACTTTGCAAGTGGTCATCTACGGCAACCTTCTCATCAGGATCAAACTTAGGCAGCAACTTCTCAAAAGATTGAGGTAGGTTATGCAATGGAGGTGTTAGGTTCAAGGGTGATCTAGCTTTCCAAGCCAGCGGTGGGTTGGGCTGATTTACATTTATACCTACCATGAGTGAAAAATGAGGGGGTGAAAGAACAGGAGTCTGAATAGGAGAACCATAAGGTGTACCCGGGATTACTTGCTTCAAAGGTTGAACCACTTCTTGTAAGGATGTTCCTACAAGTTCTTCCAAACCCTAAACAACACTGATTTTTCCAATATAGGATGGTATTTCCCTTTATATTTTCTTAAGTATTTGGGTCAGGTCACAAAATGCTTTCAAAAATATCACTGGTGGGGTAATCTCACGAAAATGGGTTTCCTCAGCTAGCCATGCACTGGCGGCCCTCCTTCTAGTGCCAAAAACTATTGAGGCCTAGAAAATCGTAGGAAACAATAGCAAGGGATTCTCCCCAGTCAACATTCCCAACTAGCCTGTGACTATTTGGTGCACGGAATCCATTCGGTTTGCGTTCCGGCTACTGTAGGTCAAGTAACAAAAATAAAAGGTTTTACTGGTTGCGGCCCAATCCACCGTATATATTTTTGTATTTTTTGACATAAAGGATGATATGCAAGTGCCTACTTAACATGCAGAGTAATAAAGGATGCAAGGAGTATTCACAATGTGATGTGCAGGTTCTTACCTCTCGTCTTAAAATATCAAGCATCTAAATCACACACACAGCAACAAAATAAATCTAACTACCTACCTATCCCCAAGGAGCAAGATTGTAACTTATTAATGATTAATGTATCTTGTGCATGTATTATAAAGAGAAATTACAGATAGTTGATACTTCTTCCAAAAACACATGAACAATTAAAGATATTTAAACAACTAGATAGCCAATTGCTTATGAACAACATTCATTACTCATGGTGGTAATTTTCATAAAATAAACCAGAAATCATTCAAACAAGAATGTAGGTCCTAAGAGTCAGAACGATCTCATAGTTAGTGGACAAAAGCTAAAAATAAAATAGTTCATCTTCAACAAATCCATAGCATAACATTTGAACATCCAACCAAACTTTCTCCAACAGGCAAACTGTAATTCTTTATTGTAAAAGGAAATAGTTCTTCTTACAATATGTCTTCACTCATCTAACAGGGAAAAAGTCCCNCTCTATATTTATATAAAAGAACAAGCCTGTTGGACTGCCCACGAATAACTCTTGGGCTTCTCCAACTCTTCGCTTCCCAAATTTTACTTTCACTAAGTGTTTAGAAAATTTACAACATATTATAAAAGTGAAAAAATGTTCATGAGGAGGGCCCCGCTTGATTATTCAAAAATTTCCTCCATGCTGAAGCCTCTGAGGCGATACTTTCAAATTCATAAGGTTCCAAGAATCAAATATTTATTTCGACTTTTGCAGCCTGGTTCCTGATGGCTTCTATTTTGGCTGTTCCCAGGTGAAGTTGATCTTCTAACAGCTGCACACTAACCATAGAATGATCTAACTCACTCCTTAGGGTCTATTCATCTAAAGCATTAATGTGTTGTATTCTTCTTTCATCTTCATGATCCCTTCTTTGCAAAATTTCTACAAACATGATGTGGTCCAGAAAAGCATCCATTCTTTGTTCAGCCTCTACCTAGCATGGATTATAAGTAATCAGAAGTCTTCTATAGAATTATGCACATGCCCCTCTTGTCTTCCTAACAACCTTCTTGAACTCTTCAGCTGTGTTGATGGCAAATTCCAAAAAATCGTAGTCCTGCCTAGGGGCTTATTTATCTTTTGAGGGTAACTCTGCAGGAGATTCTTCATTAGCATCTAACCTTGCCATCCTTCCTGTCAATACTTCTAGGATGTCCTGAAATCTATCAAGAAAATATGAGGAGGTATCCAAAATATCCTCCAACCAACTGTCTACCTGCAAAACCCTGCACCTTTCCTCCTCTATGGCCACTTGTAGCTGGTGCATCTTGGCTCTCTATGCCAGAACGTGCTCCTTGAAAGGCTGAAGACTAACCTGATGTTCCCTGGATTCTTCTAAAGCTACTGTCAACGAGGTAATCTGCCCTTTAAGTTATTCCTCCTGCCCTTGAGATTGCCTCTCATTTGCTTCCAAGGTATCCTTTTGCAGTTCCAAGTCCCCTATCCTGCTTAGCAATTGCTCCTTTTCAGCCCTCAACTCCTGATATTCCTGCTACACTTTTTCCAGACACTCTTGGGTGGTCTCCATAGATCTATTCTCTATCTGGAGGACCTGAAGTTCATCCTTTGAAGACTTGATTTCCTTTTGTATGTCTTCAAACTTTCTCTTTAACCTATTGTTTTCTTCTCTTTCCTTTCTCAGGGTATCTTTCAGTTGAGAAGAAGACTTCTTTGATTGCTCAAGATCCCATCATTATTTTATCTACATTGTCCTCTAAAGCATGGATCAGTGCAGACCCTACTCTGATAGTGAACCTGGGGTCTTTGTCTGTCCCATATACAATAGTCGTATCATTTATCATCTTTCCAGATAGCCCCCTAGTTTCAACCTTCCCCTCGGTCCACTTTACTATCCTTTTCTTTTCTTTATCATAAAATATAGTATTAAAATCCGGTACCTCTTCCCCTTTCTTCTGTTCAAAGGGGATGAGCCTAAGGGTGGGGACCATAGACTGTCCTAGTGTGCTGGCAGTGGGTACTTCAGGTTATTGAATGTTGGGGTTTTCCAAGTCCTGAGCTTGACTGTCTGCTGCATCAGAAGCTGATTGCTCTGTCACTGCCTGTGTCAGCTTTATCTTCTCTACTTCTTACTTCTCCAACTCCTCATCTATCTTTATTTTTCTTTATTCTTCTTCACTTTTGGAAGCTTCTTCTACCTTTCTGGTTGCCTCTTGTGCAGCTCTTCTTTTCTCCTCCTCCTCTCCTTTTAGCCATCCTTAAAATTCTTGGGCTAACCTCTGAGCCTCTTCATTTCTTTTCTTGGTTTCCTCCTCCTCGACCTTTGCCTGCTCATCCTGTCCCTTTCCACCTTTGGTGGTGATTTTCTTTTTAAACCTTCTCCTTAAGGCCGTCATGTTCTGTGCACTACGAAAAATGGACTCTTCTCTATCCCAGTGGCTAGCATATTCAAAATTTACATTCGCCTCTTTGCAGTGCTCTGCAACCTTGTTCTGGGAATCATTCATGTCGAAAGGCATTTCCCCAAAATGGAACTTCTCCAACTCCTCCACGAATTCATCGGCCTTCCTTACCCTAGTAAATTTGTAACTCCCCAGTATGAAAGGAAAAGGAGGGTATGCTGCCTTCTTATGTTCAAATAAAAAACTTCCTATGCCATCTAAAAATACTTGTCTAACTGCCTCTTTGTGGATTACATAGTCTATGGCATACTTAGGTAGTAGTGAGGGAGCTCTAGAGCATCCAAACATTCTGAAATACAATCCATATTTAGTCAAATAATAGTTTGCATACTCTTCAATCACCTGCAATTCATCCTCCTACATGTAGTCTCATTCTTTCTAGAAAATCAGGGTGTACAATGGCATAATGAAATGCTCACACACTTCCCTGTAGTGACTATGGTATTTTTGGGTCATAGTGGCTTGTATGCTGAGTAAACTGGTGTTCTTTCCTGGTCCTAGATGCACCTCAGGTTGGGGAAAGGTTGATTGGATAGTATGCAATCAATCAGTATGGAGCTTATGTAGAACTCTGATCTCTTTTGGGAAACCCCTCCTAATGCCAATGCCATGAAGGATGAGAGGCTATTGGGCACAATGTTGGCCCAGTTGAAAACAGTCCCCTATGTCGCAACATAGAAAATTATTGGCACCCATTCCAATTTGAAGCTTTTACTATGGGTTCTCCCGAAAATCCTATTCAGCATTAAGGCGATGAACCTCTAAGGGGTTCTTAGAATTGCAGTGTCATATTCTCCAGTTTTCCTCTATTCTAAGGTTTTTTCCAGGCATGAGCATCCTCTTGAGTGTCTCGACGAGGTCCATATTGATGCCTTTTAGCCAGTCTTCAGTCAGATATATTTGTGCTTCCGGCAAGTGGCAAGCCAGGGCTACATATCCAGAGCTATAAGCAGCATAACCCTGTTTATCAACATTTTCTAGAATCATGGTAGTCACATCTGCCCTGGGAAGAATCCACCCAATCACCTCTGAGCATGGAAAGAGTTCAGGTCTCGTAGAAATTTTCATTAATGAGGACCTCTCTATGTTGGCATAGATGTTTTCTTCCTCAAAACCTATGTCAGGCACCTCTCGACGCGTAATCAATCTGTAGATTTCTCCCCACTGATATTCATGCTCCAAACCAATTATGCATTTGGTGTCTTCGTAAGTATATTTGACTCTGGTGATGACTTCGACTTCGGGTTCCTCTTCAACCGTGGGAGCCTTTTTCTTTTGACATTTAGAAATCTTAAGTTCTGAGGAATTTCCTTGTGATGTAAAGAAATGTATTTTAGGTTATGTTAGACAACTTTTAAAGATAAAGATAAAAATATAAGCGTTTTACCTCATCTGCGTTAAACATGACTATAGTTGTAAAAAATAAGCAAACATGTTCAAACAAATTCTCCTTCCCAAAAACTAGAACCAGCTTAGTCCAACAAAGCTCAAATGTGGGAAAAACAAGGCCTTCGTCAAAATGAAATCAATCCCGAGCCCTCTCTCGGTGCCACGATGTACACGTTACATGGAACACCTGAGGCACCTAAAAAATCTCAAGGGGGATGCTACAGGTGATAGCACCCTAGAAGAATATGCATGCTCATTTCATGGTCCATCTTAGACCGGGTAATGCGATTCAAACCCAAACCAGTTCGGGGTTTGAATTCGACAGTGAACAGGGTCACCCTAAGCACTGAACTAAAAACAACACTGAGGTCTTAGTTCGCAAAATGGGAGTGACTGGACCAGTGGAAACAAACACGGCATTCCCTATGAAATCCATGACATCCTTCCTCGGATGGCTAAAAACAAAATTTGGAAAACTGGTGCAGACAACGTAATGGTCGTCTGCATCGATTTCCCCAACAATCGAGTGTAGGGTGTAAGACCATAATGGCCGCCGAAGAAAACATCAAGTAAACTACAAAGAGCCCCCCAGCTGAAAGTCACACCATTCAACTCAGAATATATACATGTCAAGATGGAAACCTAAGTAAAACAATTAACCGCAGAGACAACAACACAACTCATCCAATTGAATGGAACAGGAAAATGAGCATAAGGGCCTACCTGGCACTCCTACGTGACTGGCAGGAGGAAAACCATTGAACTTCCATGGCTGAGCCACCTAGGAGCAAGGGTACCGATAGTGAGAATCCTGGTCTGCTCGAGCGAAAACAACAGCGTAGAGAAAATTCCAAAAAATAACGATAAAATAATAAACCACCCAATTCCACTATATATACTCCCGAGTCAACTATAATCGGTGGGAAGAAAAAGGTCATCGGGCGGTAAAAAGCTAAGGGATCGGTGACCAAGTTAACACTGCCTCCGTAACGGCGGACGATAAAACAGTTAGGAGAACCGCAAAGGCATCAGCGGAGAAACAAAATGATACTCGAATCGGAGCTCGCAAGACTAAAGCATTGAAGCAATAGAAGGTTGGAGAGCCGCAATGATGAAACCACAAATGAAACCAAGTTCCATAGACCAACAAAAATCGGAGAAAAAACCAACATAACTTTAACCAAAAAACATTAGTCCCGCGGAAAATAAAATCAAACTACGCCGGAAAGACAACACTTTTCAAAGCCGCAATGACGAACGCTGAAATCTCAAAGATCAGTGAAACAAAAATGGCAGGGTCGAAAGAAGTTAAAGCAATCATCGAGGAACTTCATAATGCGCCATCCGCAACTGTGGAAACTGTATAGACAATATATTCCGGTGTATTCCAAAAAGCCACCGATTAATAAAAATAAATAAAATCACTGGGGAAAACAAATATAGGATTGGATTTGGCTTCTTGTTACCTCTCCACAACGACGGGCGTGCAAATGACTAGACTTCCGACTTAAATGTCCAAAACACTTCCGATGGAATGACAAAACTAAAAAAAAAAGTGAAATATCGTTGGCATAAAAGTAATCTTTGCCAAGAACATCAAGCAAACCCAACAGCTGAGCCAAAATGAATTAAATGAGGGTCTCGAATTTTTTTTGAATTTTGGGAAAAATTTTGCAGCTGCAACAATTGGTGACTACCTGGTGAACCCCATATTTCTGACTTAACTTCTTCCCATTAAAATATTGTTTAATCATCTAGCTCATAAGTTGAATTCTTCTAGATTCTTGTATTCTTAAGATGACAAACACATGCATTTAAATCATCTAGAAGTAGTCCACTCTTTGGGGAACGGGAACACCAAAAATATTTTAAAGTCCGGATAACTCTTTTGAGGCCTAATAGGTGAGATTTATTTTACCTTTGTCTTTGGGTAGTTTCTAGCTTGGACACCACAGGATCGTAACATATGGTAAACAAAACTATTCCTTTTTTCCTCATTCCCATGCCAATTGCACTTTTGTGCCGTTTGAACTTTTGTTCTTTTGAGTCCTCCATCTGCCTCTCTTTCTTAATTTTATTCAGACTCTTCTATCCATAGTGTTCTTTTGTGTGAGAGAAGTATTTACTTTTCAGTTCACGGATGGAGAAGAACTTTTGGCAAATTGAAATTCACTTTTCTGACACTTTGCTTTGATATGTATTGCTTCTTTAAGGAGTTTTGACACTTAACAACCTTTAGGCTTCCTGAAATTATGGCATGGGATCATTTATATATAGTAAACTGTTTACCTTGCTTCCTCTCCATGGTCCTTTTGCTATCACTCCCTAGGAAATCTTAGATGTGAAATGGATGGAGCCTCGAAATAGTATTCCAGACCTCTTAATTCTGAGTTATTTACAGGGGTTAAGCATGGATTCAATGAACGCATGGTCAATTAGGAAAAATTCCTACTAGAAGACATTCTATCATTTCCAAAATAAAATGTACAGTCTTTTATCAAAGATTTCAGTTAATCAAGAACCCTGATGTTTTCCATGCAACCAAAAGTTTGCCTCTTTATTCAAAACAAAAATAACTAGAAACAAAGCGGTAAATCAAAGAAAAACAACATCAAATTATTTATGTACAAAATCATTATATCAAAAGAAAAGAAAATTGTGTGCACACCCCTAAAAACCGTTCAATCTAATGAGTCAAAGGGCTAGGCTATATTGCAGACATGAGGTACCTATCCATGGTCTAATTGTACTATTTTTGAAACCTAAACCATATCTACTAATTTACATTCAATCTCGTCAGCCTGAGGAAGTTGAAGGAGATCAGACTGAGTGTCAATCATATTGCTGGGTTTTTCTGTGGCATGATATCTTAGTTCAAGATCCATTAGATAATTTCCCAGAACAGAATTAGCAGATTCATTTCCTTCTCCCAACTTAGTGATAGTGTGTTTCATGTAAGGTTCTCTTGAAATTTTGATCTGATTTGGGGTACCCTTATGAGGTAACCATAAATGAGACTAGTCTGAAGCAAAATATTCCTTTAACCTTGCAGACTAGTCTCGGTTCAGAATAAGCCCATATCCATCAGGTATGTCAGCCACCATAATATCAATAAATTGACATATATTGTTATTTGCAGATAAACAAACAAGAACATTCTTCATTTCCCCCACTACTTTGACTCTATTTCTATCTAGTCGAATCACTTCCCAGGCAGTAGGTTTTGGCTGCCCATTAATTTTCTTGCAAACTATCAGTGGAATAACATTTACCGATGATCCAGAATCTACCAAACAATTATGCACCTTATGATTCAGCATTTCCAAAGTCAAAAGGAAAGGTGGGGTTTTAGCTTTCTCTTCCCCAATTAATTTGACGTTTTCCTCTACCAGTTGATTTTCAGTGGGCACTTCCTTTTCTGGCTCCTCATCCCTTTTAGTGTTTCCTTTGTTAACATCTACTTGTCCTTCCACAAGCTTGGCATGCTCGTTGATTTGTTTCGTCTTTTGACTGAAAATGGTAACTTTGGGTACTTTATCTTCAATATTGCTCTTTGACTATCTCCTGACATTATTTTGCAACTTCTTAATATTTGAAATTGCTGCATTGTATTTAATTATCATATCCATGTCTTTTGTGGTTGTTGGTATGTTCTTAGGTTTAGGAGTACCCTTTTCTGTATCAAACAGCGAGACACATTCCCATAAAAGCGTGGTATCATTTTCCTATCTCTCTATGGTCTGGATACCCTTTTTCTTTTCATCACTGTCCTCAGTCAATTTAGAGTCCAAAAGCTGATTCATTACCAATGTCATCGAATTTAGCCATTGTGGACAATACTTTTCAGAATGGGGTTGTTGGTGAAAAGTGCAGAAATTATCCATCCCTACTTCTATCAGATTCATTGATGCTGAACTATGTGGAGGGGTCTTGAATTGGTTGTTATCCTCCCTTTTTTTGTAGTAGGGCTTATAAGCTTTCTGAGCTTCCTTTTCTTTCTCCAAATCTATTATTCTGTTGGAGAGTTTTTCCATCATTTTTAACATTCCCTCAAAATCATGTGATTTCTCCTCTTTAGGTTTAGACAGCAATAAGGCTCTTTTCCCGATAGTTTTTTCTCCAGGTTGCTCAGAATAATATTCTATACTTTCCTTTTTAGCCTCTACTCTTTCTGCTTCTTCATAAGTCTCAACTAACGTAGGTTTAACTTGAGCTTTTGCAAACATAGCCAAGTCAAGGCCTAAAGATAAGGTATAATACTCAATCAAAACATTATCGAAAGGCTTATCAGTTGTAGAAACGTTCTTGAGGTAAGTTGAAAACCTTTGAGTGAAATGATGTACCTTCTCATTCCTTTCTTTTTTCAAAGCGCCCAGACCTTTCATTAGTGATGCATGAGTCTTTTGGGCTGCATATTTACTTTTGAAAATCCTTTCAAAGGTATCCCAATCGGGGATAGAGTTTGCCAGCAAACCAAAGTACCAGGATGTTGCTACTCCTTTAAGGGTATGTGGAAACAATCTAAAAACAACATCCTCATATTCCCTAGCCCTTAACCCTTCTATTTCCAAATAGAAACTTTGCAAGTGGTCATCTACGACAACCTTCTCATCAGGATCAAACTTAGGCAGCAACTTCTCAAAATCTTGAGGTAGGTTATGCAACGGAGGTGTTAGGTTCAAGGGTGATCTCGCTTTCCAAGCCGGAAGTGGGTTGGGATGATTTACATTTATACCTGCCATGAGTGAAAAATGAGGGGGTGAAAGAACATGAGTCTGAATAGGAGAACCATAAGGTGTACCCAGCCGTGCTTGCTTCAAAGGTTGAACCACTTCGTGTAAGGTTGTTCCTACAAGTTCTTCCAAGCCCTAAACAACACTGATTTTTCCAATATAGGATGGTCTTTCCCTTTAGCTTTTCTTAAGTATTTGGGTCAAGCCACAAAATGCTTTCAAAAATATCACTGGTGGGGTAATCTCACGAAAATGGGTTTCCTCAGCCAACCATGCATTGGCGGCCCTCCTTCTAGTGCCAAAAACTATTGAGGCCTCCAAAATTGTAGGCAACAACAGTAAGGGATTCTCCCCATTCAACATTCCCAACTATCCCATGACTGTTTGGTGCAGGGAATCCGTCCGGTTTGCGGTCCGGCTACCGTAGGTCAAGTAACAAAAATAAAAGGTTTTACTGGTTGCGGCCCGATCTACCGTATATATTTTTGTATTTTTTGACTTAAAGGATGATATGCAAGTGCCTACTTAACATGCAGAGTAATAAAGGATGCAAGGAGTATTCACAATGTGATGCACATGTTCTTACCTCTCGTCTTAAACTCTCAAGCATCTAAATCACACACAGCAAGAAATAAATCTAACTACCTACATATCCCCAGGGAGCAAGATTGTAACGTATTAATTAGTAATGTATCTTGTGCATGTATTATAAAGAGAAATTACAGATAGCTGATACTTCTTCCAAAAACACATGAACAATTAAAGATATTTAAACAACCAGATAGCCAATTGCTTATGAACAGCATTCATTACTCATGGTGGTAATTTTCATAAAATAAGACAGAAATCATTCAAACAAGAACATAGGTCCTAAGAGTCAGAACGATCTCACAGTTGGCAGACAAAAGATGAAAACGAAATAGTTCCTCTTCAACAAATCCATAGCATAACATTTGAACATCCCACCAAACTTTCTCCAACAGGGAAACTATAATTCTTTATTGTAAAAGGAAATAGTTCTTCTTACAATATGTCTTCACTCATATAACTGGAAAAAAGTCCCCCTCTCATCTAAATCCTCTATATTTATACAAAAGAACAAGACTGTTGGGCTGCCCACGAATAACTATTGGGCTTCCCCAAATCTTCGCTTCCCAAAATTTACTTTCACTAAGTGTTTATAAAATTTACAACATATTATACAAGTGAACAAATGTTCATGAGGAGGGCCCCTCTTGATTATTAAAAAATTTCTTCCAAGATGAAGCCTCTGAGGCAATACTTTCAAATTCAGAAGGTTCCAAGAATCGAATATTTATTTCAAATTTTGCAGTCTGGTTCCTGATGGCTTCTATTTTGGCTGTGCTCAGGTGAAGTTGATCTTCTAATAGCTGCACACTAACCACGGAATGATCTACCTCATTCCTTAGGGTCTGTTCATCTAAAGCTTTAATGTGTTGTGTTCTTCTTTCATCTTCATGATACCTTCTTTGCAAAATTTCCACAAACAGGCTGTGGTCCAAAAAAGCATCCATTTTTTTGTTCAGCCTCTACCTGGCATCGATTATAAGTAATCAAAAGTCTTCTAAAGAATTCTTCACACACCACTCTTGTCTTCCTAATCGCCTTCTTGAACTCTTCAGCTGTGTTGATGGCAAACTCCAACAAATAGTAGTCATACCCAAGGGCTTGTTGATATTTTGAGGGTAACTCTGCAGGAGCTTCTTCATTATCTTCTAACCTTGCTATCCTTCATGTCAGGACTTTCATAATGTCCTGAGATCTGTCAACAAAATATGAGGTGGTCTCCAAAATATCCTCCAACCAGCTGTCTACCTACAAAACCCTGCACCTTTCCTCCTCTATGGCCACTTACAGCTGGTGCATCTTGGCTCTTTGTGCCAAAACGTGCTCCTTGAAGGGATGAAAAATAACATGTTGTTCCTTGGCTTCTTCTAAAGCTGCTGTCAACGAGGTAATATTCTATTTAAGTTCTGCCTCCTACCCTTGAGATTTCCTCTCATTTGCTTCCAAGGTATCCTTTTCTAGTTCCAAGTCCTCTATCCTGCTTAGCAATTGCTTCTTTTCAGCCCTCAACTCCTGATATTCCTGCTGCACTTTTTCCACACACTCTTGGGCAGTCTCCATAGCTCTCTTCTCTATCTGGAGGACCTGAACTTCATCTTTTGAAGACTTGATTTCCTTTTGTATGTCTTCAAACTTTCTCTTTAACCTATTGTTTTCTTCTCTTTCCTTTCTTAGGGTATCTTTGAGTTGAGAAGAAGACTTCTTTGATTTCTCAAGATCCATCATTATTTTATCTACATTGTCCTCTGAAGCATGGATCAATGTAGCCCCTACTATGATAGTGAACCTGGGGTCTCTGTCTATCTCGTATACAATAGTCGTATCATTTATCATCTTGCCAAACAGCCCCCCGGTTTCAACCTTTCTCTCGGTCCTCTTTACTATCCTTTTCTTTTATTTATCATTAAAGATAGTATTAAAATATGGTACCTCTTCCCCTTTATTATGTTCAAAGGGGATTAGCTTAAGGGTGGGGACCATAGACTGTCCTGGTGTGCTAGCAGTGGTTACTTTAGGATCTTAAATGTTGGGGTTTTCCAAGTCCTGAGCCTGACTGTCTGTTGCGTCAGAAGCTGATTGCTCTGTCATTTCCTGTGTCAGCTTTATCTTCTCTGCTTCCTACTTCTTCAGCTCCTCATCTATCTTTCTTTTTATTTCTTCTTCTTCACTTTTGGCAGCTTCTTCTTCCTTTTTGGCTACCTCTTGTGCAGCTCTTCTTTTCTCCCCCTCCTCTCCTTTTAGCTAGCCTTCGGCTTCTTGGGATAACCTCTGAGCTTCTTCATTTCTTTTCCTGGTTTCCTCCTCCTCAGCCTTTGCCTGCTCATCCAGTACCTTTCCACCTTTGGTGTTGATTTTATTTTTAAACCTTCTCCTTAAGGCCGTCATGTTCTGTGCACTGTGAAAAATGGACTCTTCTCTGTCCCAGTGGCTAGCATATTCAAAATGTACATTCGCTTCTTTGCAGTGCTCTGCAACCTTGTTCCGGGAGTCATTACTGTGGAAAGGAATTTCCCCAAAATGGAACTTCTCCAACTCCTCCACGAATTCATTGGCCTTCTTTACCCTAGTAAATTTGTAACTCCCCAATTTGAAAGGCAAAGGAGGGTATGCTGCCTTCTTATGTTCAAATAAAAAACTTCCTATGCCATCTAAAAAGACTTGTCTAACTGCCTCTTTGTGGATTGCATAGTCTGTGGCATACTTAGGCAGTAGTGAGGGAGCTCTAGAGCATCCAAACATTCTGAAATACAATCCATCTTCAGTCAAATAATAGTCTGCATACTCTTCGATCACCTACAATGCCTCCTCTGACATGCAGTCGCATTCTTTCAAGAAAATTAGGGTGTAGAATGGCATAATGAAATGCTCACACACTTCCCTATAGTGACTGTGGTATTTGTGGGTCCACAGTGGCTTGTATGCTGAGTAAACTGGTGTTCTTTCCCGGTCCCAGATGCACCTCAGGTTTGGGAAAGGTTGATTGCATAGTATGCAATCAATCAGTATGGAGCTCATTCAAAACTCTGATCTCTTTTGGGAAACCCCTCCTAATGCCGATGCCATGCAGGTCGAGAGGCTATTGGACACAATGTTGGCCCAGTCTCTAGTCAAATATATTTGTGCTTCTGGCAAGTGGTAGGCCAGGGCTACATATCCACGGCTATAAGCAGCATAACCCTATTTATCAACATTTTCCAAAATCATGGTGGTCACATCTGCCCTGGGCAGAATCCACCCAATCACCTCTGAGCATGGAAGGAGTTTAGGTCTCGTAGCAATTTTCATGAATGAGGACCTCTCTATGTTGGCATAGATGTTTTCTTCCTCAAAACCTATGTCAGGAACCTCTCGGCGCATAATCAATCTATAGATTTATCCCCACTGATATTCGGGCTCCAGACCAATTATGCATTTGGTGTCCGCATAAGTATATTCGACTCTGGTGATGACTTCGACTTTGGGTTCCTCTTCAACCGCAAGAACCTTCTTCTTTTGACGTTTAGACATCTTAAGTTCCGAGGAATTTCCCTATCTTGTACAGAAATGTATTTTAGGTTCTGTTAGACAACTTTTAAAGATAAAGATAAAAATATAAGCGTTTTACCTCATCTGTGTTAAACATGACTACAGTTGTAAAAAATAAGAAAACATGTTCAAACAAATGCTCCTTCCCAAAAACTAGAACCAGCTTAGTCCAACAAAGCTCGGATGTGGGAAAAACAAGGCCTTTGTCAAAATGAAATCAGTCCCGAGCCCTCTCTCAGCGCCACAACCTACACATTACGCGGAACACCTAAGGCACCTAAAAAATCTCAAGGGGGATGCTACAGGTGATAGTACCCTAGAATACTGTACATGCTCATTTCACGGTCCATCTTAGACCGGGTAATGCGATTCTAACCCAGACCAGTTCGGGGTTTCAATTCGACAGTGAACAGGGTCACCCTAAGCAGTGAACTAAAAACAACATTGAGGTATTGGTTTGCAAAATGGGGGTGATCAGACTGGTGGAAACAAACCCAGCATTCCCTATGAAAGCCATGAAAGCCTTCTCCGGAAGGGAAAACACAAAATGGGGAAAACTGGTGCGGACAGCGTAGCGGCCGTCTGCACCAGTTTCCCCAACAATCGAGTGTAGGCTGTAAGACCATAATATCCGTGGAAGAAAACATAAAGTAAACTACAAAGACCCCCCCACTGACAGTCACACCATTCACCTCAATATATATACATGTCAAGACGAAAACCTAAGTAAAACACTTAACCGCGGAGACAACAACACAGATCGTCCAATTGAACGGAATGGGAAAAAGAGCATAAGGGCCTACCTGGAACTGCTGCATGACTGGGGGGAGGAAAACCGTTGAACTTCCATGGTGGAGCCACCTAGGAGTGAGGGTACTGACAGCGAGAATCCTGGTCTACTCGAGCGAAAATGACAGTGCACAAAAAAGACCAAAAAATAACGATAAAATAATAAACCACCCAATTCCACTGTATATACTCCCTGGTCAACTATAATCGATGGGAAGAAAAAGGTCATCAGGAAGTAAAAAGTTAAGGGATCGGTGACCAAGTCAACATTGCCTCCGTAACAGCGGACGATAAAATAGTTAGGAGAACTACAAAGGAATCGGTGGAGAAACAAAACAATACTCAAATCAGATCTCGCAAGACTAAAGCATCAGAGCAATAGAAGGTTGGAGAGCCGCAATGGTGAAACCACAAAAAAAACCAAGTTCTGCAGACCGACAAAAATTGGAGAAAAAACCAACATAACTTCTACCAAAAAACATCGGTCCCGTGGAAAATAAAATCAAGCTATGCCGGAAAGACAACGCTTTTCAAATCCGCAGCGGCGAACATTGAAATATCAAAGATCAGTGAAACAAAAACGGTGGGGTCGAAAGAAGCTAATTCAATCATCGGGGAACTTCGTAATGCACCATCTGCAACTGTGGAAACCATAGAGACAATACGTTCTAGCGGTATTCCAACAAGCCACCTATTAAGATAAATAAATAAAAGCATCGGGCAAAACAAATATGGGATTGGATTCGGCTTCTTGTTACCTCTTCGCAACGGCGGGCGTACAGATGACTAGACTTCCGACTTAAACATCCAAAACACTTTTGATGGCAAGGAAAAACTAAAACAAAAATTGAAACATCGCTGGCATAAAAGCAATCTTTGCGCAGAACATCAAACAAACCGAAAAGCTGAGCCAAAATGAATTAAAGGAGGGTCCCGAATTTTTTTTGAATTTTGAGAAAAATGTTGCAGCTACAATAGAAACATGTGGTTGTTAATAGATGGTTGTAGATAATGGCGAAATCTCTTTTTTACAGTTGTCTTTTGTATGACATATCTTTAGGAGTGTGCAAATACCTTAAAATAATATGTTTCTAATTTTTTAAATAAATGAATATATTATGCTCTTAACTTTTACAGAGAACCCAAGATTAAGTTAAACTTAAAAGAGTTTTCTATATTGTATTGTTGTGACCCAAGATTAAATTAATGTTAAAAAGGTTTTCTATATTGTATTGTTGCACAACTTATGCATTGTGGTCTTGCCTCAATGAGATTTGCAATTTTTGTGTGAGATTTGCAATTTTTGTTTGTGAATATGTATGTTTTATGGTATTTCAATGGATAAATATAAATTATTAGTTATATTAAAGGATAATTTAACTAATAAAAGTCCAATTTATTATGCTATGTAGTATAGACATATAAAAAAACATCTATATTATAATATGAATTGAATTTAGGCTCGAGTTTCCAACTGTGTATTACTAGTTCTTATTCTATGAGTAGACTCAAAAATATCTACCAATAAATATAAGAGATCTAACATGTTGCACAGTGATATATGCTTCCCTTTCATTATAGAAGGAACTTCTCTTACAAGATCTATATGTTCCTCGCAACCAAGTGGTAGACTATCATAAGGCATCTCCGCGTCCAACAAAAGAAGAGAGAGTTGAGTTATCCACATAGTCAACAAAATAAAGCTATTTTATAAGTTATAATTGACTATGAACCTTAAGGTATATTGCAAGAACATTACTAAAGGTTACATACAACTGAATAAAATGTTTGAGGAATATAGAATAACAACCTAGAAACATAGAGTTGATGTTAAAAATCCTAAATATATGCACAATAAATATAAAATTGAATTTATTATCAAATGGAATCATGAGATTTGATGAGGGTCCCCTTTTATGTTGCTAACTTAGTAGTTGTGCTACCAAATTTTCCTATCAAACATTCAACCAAGTTGGCATCAATTGCACCAACTTAAAACTAATTTTTTTGCTGCAAATTTAACATTAATTCGATGGCATGACTACATGCTATCATAATTGGTGTATAATATCAACACCAATTATACACATAAATTAATATTTTATCTTTTATTTTAATTGATAAAACAAAAAGTAAATCTTGAATTAAGTTATTTACACAATAATTATTTGTGAATTTGTTATGTTTATGGTGCAAATCCTCATAACTAGGTGGTAATTGTACATGTCCATGTGACAAATAATAGGGTAGCACCACTTTATGGTATTTCCCAACATGGCATTTCTCTTAACATAATGAGGAAAACTCAATTTCCATTAACAAATATAACACCATATTAAAACCACAAAATATAAGTGGTTAATACCACCACATTAACAACACAAAATGTAAGTGGTGCTAATAACACCACAAAAATGTAAGTGGTTCCAATACCGCCACATTAACACCATAGAATATAAATGGTGCTAACTTGTGGTGTTAAAAGATGGATTTTCTTATTATCACTTTGCAAAGAAGCATGTTGGTGAATACATTAAAAAAAATTCCATTATGAAAAACATTGATTTAATTGAGAAGCCCATAGTCTGCTCGGTAATAAGATTTACCAATGATATAATAAATACATAATTTTCTAATTATAATGAAAAATACAAAAAAATTAATTTATATATATAAGTATTGAGAAAACTCAAATATTTCGTAGTCAAGTGAAAACTAATCGCTAACTCATCCCAATATACGGTGCCTTCCCATCCATAATAAGGCAAATTAAATGAAAATATTTATAGTTTCTATATTGCATTTTAATGGCTCTATTCACAAAATTTATATATGACAATGTTTATGTTTATTTTTAATGTTAACATTATGAAATTAAAATTTAATGAAAATTTAAATTAATTTTATAACAAATTTATAAATCATCATAATTCTAATAACAAATATTTTGCGATTAGGTTTTAATATAAATATGTAAATATATTTACTATTATTGAATTATAATTTTTTAACCTTTTAAAAACAAAAATTAGGCTAATTTGATATATGAATTGGATAATAAGAATACAACTTCCATTTTTTAAAGATAAGAAGAAGAGTAGCTTGTTTCTTATGATACTAGCTTATAGCTAGATTAATATGAGTAGCATAGCTATGTACGACTTGGTTCTTAATAAATGTTTTGGTTCATTCTTTATAAAGAGCATTTTAGTCATTTAGATCAATGAAATAACCTTTTTATATTTTATAAGGGTGAATTTTCAACTTTTTGTTTTATATAACAATAATACTCACACTTGTGTCCTATATATATTTATATATATATGTATTTTGTAAATATTAAACTATTTTTGTTATTTTCAATAAAGGTAAGTTTCTAAGTAATCTTGTTATTAGCCTGAGTCGACAATTCCTCATTAATCTTGTCTTTGCATGTTGGTCATTCCGGATATAGTTATTGGTTCGCGCACATCTTGTTCGTTCGAGTTCTTCCAAATTATCCAGCATTGTTGAGTACCTCGTCACTTGATGGGGGATTCCTTGATTCCTCCTTCCAGTGGATTCCATTCCATCAACTTCAGATCATCTATTATGGAATAAGACTCTAGAGTCCATTGAGTGCCTTGAGACTTTCATTCATTAGTGGTAGGTTCTCTCACCATTGACAGTTTTGGGAATACATTAATGTCCCTTGATCGATGGATTTCTTCAAGTGTTCGACCTCAACACATCTATTCACACTTGTTAGATTTCACTCTATACCTTGATTCCCATTATCATTATCGGTCCAATATCTTGCATTTGTTAACGGTATACATCAATGATCGGTAATCACATGATGGTCCATCATCTTCAACCTTAACACCTTTATTTAGGTGATGGGATATGTTCTCATAGCGGTTTGCATAGAAGACCTCTGAGCTTGGTGGCATTCCACATGTACTACCTCTTTGATCGTGCCAGTATTTATGAGATGTCAGCTCTCATGACCAGATTCCATTATATTATCAAATATCTTTATCCGTTATGGAGATCTTCTTCACTATATATTGTACGTAGCGATGACCACATGTGACATATGTCTATTATTCTTATTCATGGCCATTGTACTCTTTTGTATTGAGGACCGCTACATGTATATTTGCAGTCACATGCTAGGATTTATCATTGTATTGTACCGATGAGTGGTTTGTTATTCCACCTCGGCCTTCATTACTCCACTTGTCAGATGGATATAATGTATTTTGGCCATCATGTTACCCCTCTGACCTCACACATTAAGGGGTATTTGTTATAGCTCATTTTACCACACTTTGTAGATCACGCCTTTAAGGCTTTCCATGTCACTATGCAGACTCTTTGGACCCCCCTTGCTAGAATTATACTTTGATGATCCAAGAAAGTCCCTAAAAAAACACCTGTTTGTTGGTATACGTGACTTTTAAACTAATATTTGCATGTACATGCAGCTTGCTCCATTGTAGTCCGCTCCACAGTAAGACCTGCAAGTCATAAGCCAATGGTACCATATATTAATAAAGTTATAATAATAAAGAAAAATATAAAATTCAATTTGTAAAGTATTGACAATTCGGTAGTCAACTCAAAACTAATAGCTAGTGAATGCTAACTCATCCCTATATACAGTGCCTTCTGCATGCATAATGAGGCATATTAAATGCAAAGATTTATAGCTCCTATACCACATTTTAATAGCCTCTTAGTGTGTTTTGACTAGTGGGTACATCTACAAAATTTACACATGGCAATCTTAATGTTTATCTTTAATCTTTATATTAAATTTTTTATGAAAGTGAAATTTAATGAAAATTAGATAGATTAGTTTTATAACAAATTTATAAATCTATTAGTATTATAACAAATATTTTCATATTATAGTTAAATATAAATGTATAAACATATTTATTATTAATTAATTATAATCTTTTAATCTTTTAAAAACAAAAGTTACTGTAATTTGATATATGAATTGGATACAAAGGATAGTAGCTAGCCATTTTGTTTTGTAAAAATAGGTAACTCTTAAACAAATACTAAATATTAAACTAATTACCAAGTCATTATAAATATCTAAAAATCTATTTAAGATATAACACAAATATTATTTACTAAGAAAAAAAAAACATAAAACAAATACTATCTAACAAATAATAAACAAAAAACATAAATTAATAAGAAGTATAAAGTTTTACTAAATTATAATTTATAAATAACTAGGTACTGAATTCTTAAATAAAAATTATTTAAATATTAATTAAGATGCATTTAAGCATAACAAGATATCAATATCATGAAATAAATATCCAATACTTCACTAAAAAAAACATAGAATTTATCTGATATAATATCTAAACACTTATTGATATAATCAACTAAGCATTTCTAACATGTTTAAAAGTCTAATTCATTATTAATAAGACAAGATAGATTATAAATACAACTTAATTAATACAAATTCTAAGTGCTTATAGAAATTATACATATAACTAATAAAGCACTGTACATTATCAAGACATTGTTTTCCAACTTAAAGATAAGATCAGCCTCAGCCTCAGCCTCAGCCTCTACTTTTGGTGACACAAATGGACAGTCTCAATTTATCGTGACGATAAACAAATGGACGATCCAGAAAGTTCTGTATAAAATGAGAATTTCCCAAAACAAGCCCACTTTAAGGCTGCTGATTTCCGTATAAAATGAGGGTTTCAACGTTGAAATATCCATTATTGAGATGCCTGTCCCACTTCATCATTATTGAATGCCTGTCCCACTTCGAAGATATTCCACCATGCATCTTGGGCCTTTCATTGTTGTTTGGATTCTAATGGCTGCTGCGGGTCTGTGGACCATACCTCGAGGCTCCATCCATCTATAAATGCCAGGGAAGGCTGCCCTTCTTCTCAAAAATCAAAGCAAAAGCAAAGCGTATTCTGTGTGTTGCAATTTCCCCAACGTTTGTATCAGTTCGTTCCTTTTGTTTGTTAACAATCTGCAAACATGTCTTCTGACGGCAAAGACTGTGGCTGTGCCGACCCAACCCAATGCGAGTATGTCCTCTTTTTCTTTTAAGTTTTCTCCTAACCTAATTCATTCATTATCACGATTCACTAAATTATTTCACTTTTTAATGGCTCATATTTGATTGTGTGTGTTACTGCTATTAATAATGATGGCAGCAAGAAGGGCAACTCCTTGGGAGTGGAGATCGTTGAAACCAGCTACAACTACAACATGAACATGAGGTGATCAGTTTTGAGAATTATATGTTTTAAAGTTGAAATGTGCAATGAATCTATACCACAGAATTCATCATTTTAATTTGGTTTCTAATTTTGCTTCTGCAGCTTCGGCTTCGACTACGAGATGGAAACTGTGGCTGCTGAGAACGGCTACAAATGCGGACCAAGCGCCAAGTACTCTAACTGATTATGGAGGACGTACAAGACTTGCTTCAAGTACTCCAAGGCCTGCAACTGATTATGGAGGAAGTAAAAGACTTGCTACATATTATATATATATGTATAGAGAAAAGAAGTGTTTTGTGATTCTGAGGAGTCTGCAGTTGACTAATTACAACTCAGTTGAATGCGTCATGTGGCTGCTCAGCATGTTATGGTCTGTTGTTGTTGTTCTACCTGTGTAACAATCTTGTATCGTCCTTTTAATATATTATTAACTGTGTTATTTTATTGTAATTTGACTTGATGTATCGTTTTCTTAATCTTTTATTAATTGTATTGCTTTATTGTAATTTGACTTGTGATTAATGAGAATCATATTATATATATAATTTTAAAAATAAAAATTTAATTTTTTTATAATTAATTTTATATACAAAAATTTAATATTTTTCTATATTTTAATTTTGTTGTTGTTTTAATATTCTCTTTTACAGAGGAAAAAAGTGGTTAAAATAGGAAGAGTTTTTTTCAAGTATATCAGTGACTCCTTTACCACTTGGTTCTTAATAAATGTTTTGGTTCATTCTTTATAATGAGCACTTTAGTCATTTAGATCAATGAAATAACCTTCTTATAATATTTTATAAGGGTGGATTTTTAACTTTTTGTTTTATATAACAATAATACTCATACTTGTGTCCTATATATATTTTTGTGTATATGCATTTTGTAAACATTAAACTATTTTTGTTATTTTCAATAAAAATGTCATATATATATTTTTGTATATATATGCATTTTGTAAATATAAAACTATTTTTGTTATTTTCAATAAAAATAATTTTCTAAGTAAAATTTTTAGCAAATCTTTTAGATTTTGAAAAAGTTAGATTGGATAATAATAATTATGGGTTTATCTTAACAAATCTCAATCCAAGTTTATTTTAAAAAGTTAACTTAATGCTTAAACTTGTATTTAACAATTTTAACTTAATAATACTTAGAGTGCTTTTCCTCGCTTGAGATTCATGCTCACGAATTACACATTCACAATTATTCATCTTCTATGTGGAAAGGAATTTATAATTTTGTACAATTAATTATTAATTTTAGAGAATATGCTTCTAATCACTACAAAATAAATTTGTACACTATTCTCAAGAATGAATTTTATAATTTATAATTTTTTCAACCAAATTAAAAATAGTAATTATTCCAATATTTGGTATTTTCTTGTGTGTCTTGATTTGGAAAGTCGGTACTATTTGAATTTGCATTAATTATATAAAAATAACATATAAAACCAATAATCCAAATGATTAGGAAATGACTTGAATTATCATTGGAGATGATCTTATTCTAGTTTCACTTATATTAATAACTAACGAATAGTTTGATTGCTAAAATTAGAACAGCATAGATTCATCTAAAATAGGATCTACCAAGCACCCAAAAGGATCAAATCTCTCAAGATGCAAACCATTTTCGACACTACAAATGTGTAATCCAATGCTTATGGTTTTAACTTATCTATTTTATGTTGTTTTATATATATGCAATTCTAAATAATTTAAATTTAATTTAAGCCAACAAGTTATTTTTAATAATATTTTATTACTTTTTATAAAAGAAACTTGTCAACTCTAGGATGAGCACCAAAGGAGTTACACATCTCTTCCCTAGTGGGTTGTAAAATGCACCTCTTCAGCCCAATTAAATAGTAAATTTTTTTTTTATGTGTTATGATATAAATACTCTTCTCCTTATGTTCAAAATGTTAATAGGTCTAAAGGACAAGAAATATCATGTATTATTGATCAATAATAAAGAAACAGTTCCATTTCCCCACCTCCTTGTTGTAAACTCTTATAATATTGATAGATTTGAATGTCTGTGTAAACTATTGATATTTATGAATGAAGGGACTGTAATTAAAGCATATTAGGGGTTTTATATTCAATAAATGAGAATTTGTAGCCATTGGGTCGAATTTCATAGCAATTGGAGCAAACTACATCTCATTTCCCCAAGGGTCCAAAACTAGTGTTTTATATCTGATTGAAAGAAGTGATAACAGCCATGGGAGTTCGATTGGTTCTGCATATAAATCTATGATAATGTATTATACACATATCTTGATTGAATTTGTGAATTCGAGTGATTTTTTGCACATTTGGGAAGCCATTTCGGCAATTATCCGAGGGGGATTTGAGCCCCAAAATTGCTAGTTAAAACATCTATCTTATTTAGAATTGGATATAAAATTGCATAAGTAATTGGAAGGCCTTAATACACCCAGGAAAATTATAATTAATTTATTATATCACTCATACACCTTTTGGTACAATTCAAGAGCATTTGGATCTATTTGGAGTCATCTACCATTGGGGGTTAGAACCCCATAATTACTAGTAAATTCATGCAGTGCCCTTGGATACCTATTCGACCCAAAAACCACATATGATGATTCAAATATACCTTAATTAATGTTTGATAACAGATCCAAGTATCATACCAACCATTAGTGAAGGCTTTACAGTGTTGTGAAGATATTTTTTCCCGGACCGAGGGGGGATTCCACCTCCCAAATTTACTAGTCTTGTCCCAAAACTTATTCCCTTGCAAATTGAAGACCATGGTTGGGTATATCGGTTGATTATATGTCTAATAGATGTTCAAATATTCCCCATCACCCCTCAGGACTTTCCTCACCAAGTTTGAAAGAAATTGGAGGAATTTTGGATCAATTGAATCCATATAACTAGAGTTATAAGAAGATGAATTTGAGTACATTGTGAAAGAAATGAAGAATTGGCCATTTTGATAAAATTTACAAAAAGGGGACATTACATCACGAAAATATGATTCTATTCCATACTTAATATTTTTTGTCTATTGATGTAGTCCTTGAATAGATCTTTCTAGCGATGTATCATGTGCGTCAAACAGAGGTAGTAGGCCAAAGTTATGACCTCGAGAAATCGATGTACCAAGTTACCCAACGAGGCCCATATTCTCATGTTTTACCTCCTAGGGTTAGTTTTTTTTATGTGTAGGGTTTCCATTGTTTCTCAATAATATATAGGCCTTCGAGCATCATTGTAGCACAGAGTTCAGAGGCATGTAGCTGACAAATCTCTTCTTAGAGATAAGTTACCAACACTCTAGAAATTTTATTTCCATTCTATATGTAAAAAAGTTTTGGTTCTTTGATTAATGAAATGAATTATTATTTCCAGTGCATGTTTTTTTTTATGGTTATTTATGTATTCTCATGCGTTCCTACATAAATCCGTATCAATTCTGAGGAAAAGGAGGAGGCTTCGGACGAGGAGGAGGACGAGGTCATGAATCAATATAGTGTTACAATTGTGGGGTATTTGGGCATTATCAGAGAGACCTCCCACACTTGCAATGCTCATGTACATATTGCATGATGATCGATCATGCTGTCGAAAAATTCCCACAATTAATCGCAAAATAGAAGGATGGGAGTGTTCCTCAGTTGCACAGATCGAACCAGGTCCAGAATCAGAATCAGTTGCGAAATGAGAACCAGTTGCAGACCCAGAATCAAGTTCCAACCCAAAATCATATTTTGAATCAACATATGAACCCCCATTGAACCAGAATTTTGTGCTGACTCAGAATCCCCCAATGAACCAGAATTAGGGGCCGACAATAGCGACAATCTCAACGGAGCCCAAATGAACAGATGTTAATGTTGTCGTTGTCACTCGTGCAGGAGCCACAACAGAAGAAGATGGGCCCCACCCACAGATTCGACTGGCTTGACAGAAGAAGGAACCATTTGATATCACAACTGAAAAAGAAACATTTTGTGGAGCCCGTGATGCAATCAAAAGAAATCTTGGTAATTCACCTCTCTATGAAATGCCTCTCGCTTTTGATTCTACACTAGAAGAAGAAACATCAAATCAGCATGGTACCTTGTAGCACTTCTTTGAGATTTGTTTATCGCTAGCAAGAAACCCAAATACTTTGGATGAATATGAAAATTTGTTACGTCACCTGGGTAAGGAGTCCACGGTGAATTCTTTACATAAGAAAAATACAAGAAAGGAGATGCGTATGAATATTCATATTGGATACTATGGATTCGACTCAATCATTCTAGATCTAGGGTCAAATGTAAATATCCTAACAAAGCAAACATGGGAAAATATGGGGCAACCGACATTGGGATGGCCCCATGTGAAGATGTGATTAGCTAATCAGGCAAAGCTGCAACCAATTGGACGGCTATATAACCTAGTCATAGATGTTGAAGGTATGAGGACTCATGCTGATTTCGACGTGATTGAAGTTTTTAATGGTGAAGGATCCTACCCCGCACTGCTAGGGGTTGGATGGGCCAACGATAGCATGGAAGTCATTAAATTCAAAAAGTTGATGATTGTTAACACCCAAAAATGGTTAACTACCTCATATACCCCATTACATGGCTCATTTGTCCACTTTCCTACCATATCTCCATTA
>LPNX011005006.1:63542-78696 GCA_001517045.1 Pseudotsuga menziesii | reverse complement strand
ACGATCGCGGCAACTAAATCGAATGGGGCATGATTTTCACAAGGATAAGGATGTGGGGGAAAATTGTCAACCTTGGCCAATGAGAGAAAAACCCATATGTCTTCTTCCTTTGTTTGATTCCAACCACTTTCGTTAAGAAAGGCTGTTGGTGGTTGAGGCAGTTATGGTCTTGGAAGTGGGGTGGCAGGACTGTCAGTCCTCACCCACACACACACTCTATCCATGATTTTGTTGTTCATCCCCTCACGCAGACACTTCTTCCTCTCCACGAGTTACTAAACACCCAGGCACTTCAATTTCGCGTCCTCTCCATTACTGTGCATTCTCACGCAGAGGGATTCTTTCCCATTTTCCATCTTCACACACAGGATTTTGCTGGGTTTACCCACGCAGTAGTTTTATTCTGCGGATTTGTGAATATTGAGGCCGTATCCTTTACTCACGGGCAGATTGTGGGTTCTGCATTGTTTCTCATGCTCACCCACAGGATGAGAGACTGTAATTTCTTCCATAGTGTGGCCTGTATATGTTTTCTTGGTGATCTCGTTGCCCAGGACGGGCTATGTTTTCCCACGTTGTTGGTTGTGGCTGTTGTGGTCTTTCTTACATGTTGGAGACTGTTGTAAATTCGTCTGAGAGTCATTTTGGCCACGATAGGGCCAAGAATGACTCAGAATTCGTTTTCTCTGTTTAAGCTGTGACTGCTGACTTAATCGCTTGAGTGCAATGGTTGGTCTCCAAACTATGAGAGGAGCAGGGATGTTGGCTTAGATTTGCTTGATAAACCTGGTGGCTGGAAACCACACAGACAAAGCTAGAGGGTTGGCCCTCTTCTCCATCACCCCTGAATAGCACTGGAAGGGAATGCAGGGCCTGAGGGACTGTGTAGCAGAGAAGGGACTGATTCCTTGTGTTGGGTGTGTTTGGGTGTCTTAGAGGTCAGGGTAGTTCTTGTGTAGGTGTTCTTGGCTTTGTAAGGGGCTCACCAGCTTAGCAATTTTCCTTCTCCAGCTCCTTGATGGCCTGATAAACCCAACTTTGTTGGCTTGGCTGTGTGTTTTGTATATCTTTGTCTATGTGTAATCCTACTAGTTCCCTTATTCCTTGGAGAATCATGCCCAGCTCGGGGGTGGCAGCGATGCTGAGAGATTAAGGAGCACGCTGGCCTATGGTTGGGTGGAACATTGCAGCGACATAGCTAGTTGCGGATCGAGTTCATCATAAGATAAGTGATTTTATCCATTTTACTTCTGCAACTGTAACTTCTGTTAATGAAAATGATGAACATGTTAAATGAATGCTTGCTTAAATGTACGATGTTTTCATTGTGCCTGATAGATGTTTGCATCTTTGCATGATAAATGTTCATGTGTGTATGTTTAAGCATTCTGTGTTAGCAAATTTGTGAATCGACATGTTCATGGGGCTCTTAGCTCGTGTGTTCGAAGCTTGTAGTCATGTCCTCTTCGCCGGTCGGAGGCATGGGGACGTGACAGCATGGTATCAAAGCTTGGGTTGCAGCAATGGGCCTCTATGGGCCAAGAAGGGTGCAGTGACAGAGGTAGTATTCCTCTCTGCCCATTGGAAATTAGACTGCAAATTCAACAAAAAATAGTGTAAGTGTTGGAGCAGTTGGAAGAGTTCATGGAAATTTCTTCCGCCATTGTGGAAGGGAAAGTGGTTTCCCGTTCACCGTTGCGGAAGCCAAAGTCATTTGGCTTCTGATGCAAGATGTCAGCCGACGCCCGAAGTTAAAAATTTCTCCAAGTAAGAGCGGATGTCGGAAGGAGTTGGACTTTGGTGAGCCGTTGTTGTGGAAGGATTGGAACTTCTGAGGAGCCGCCGTTGTGGAAAGATTGGAACTTTCGAGGAGCTGTCGTTGCGGAAATATTGGAGCTTCCGAGAAGTCACCATTGCAGAAGGATTGGAGCTTCCGAGAAGCCACCGTTGTGGAAGGAAGAAGGGTTCTGGGAGCCGATTCAGTGGAAGGAATAGGGGAAGAGATCCGATTCTGTGCAAGGGGAAAATTTGAGCTTTCCATGAGATTTTTCCCAGCAGATTTTAACTATTTCCCAGTGGTATTTTTGGACTGTTTCTCAGTGAGATTTCAGGGCTGAAAATGAGAAAAGAGGCAACGATCTTATGCGCCAGATTGCGCGAAAACCAATGTTTTACCAAAAAAATAAATGAGGGAGCTGCCCTCGACCCGCCCTGCAGTGGCGCAGGGAAGCCACAAGGGGGAAAGCCCCCTTGACCCCTGTCATCCCCATCATATAGACATTCTTTGATGAAGAAAATTTTGTGTGTTTGGGAAAATTGTCATTTTATGATCAACACCAGGAGAAGGTAAGTGATTCTGATTTATATGCTGTGCATCTAATGTTTGTGTTATTAACACGTTTGCAGAGTCATAGTCACCTTACAGGGAAGTATTTCGGGTAGTACAGTTGATAATTAAGTGGTGGTTCAGTTATGAGAACCCATGATGGGTATCATGCTCGGGATTCTTATGAGCGAGCAGAAGATGCCATGGGAGAAAATGTCTGTAATAGAAATGATGACATTGAGTCCAATGGAAGGCGATTCCAGGGGACACCGTCAGATGTTGCAGCCACTATGAGAAGCTTGATTAAGGCCCAGGAAGAGCAGCATCAATTGAACGCTGCAATGTTGTAGAGTTTGACAAACTTGCAGAGAAAGATAGAATCTGGACGAGGTACAGCATGACCAGAAGGCAGTAAGAGTAGTACTAGGAAAAGGAGAAGAACTTCTAGTGGAACATCTGATTCTAAAGAATCCAGCGGAGATTCCAGTTCTTCTTCTCATAAAAGAAAAAGAAAGAGACACCATAGGGATCGCACTCGAGATGAATTCAAGAAAGCTAAACCTCCTACATTTGATGGTGAGGTAAATACTAGACAAGAGGCTGAAGCTTGGCTTCTTGGTATTAAGAAGTACTTTCAAGTGCATGATTATTCAAGAAACATGAAGGAAAGAGTTGCCATATTCAATCTAAATGGAAGAGCATCCATTTGGTGGGAACACTTCAAGCAAGTAAAAAGGATCAGTGAAAGGAGACTTAAGTGGAAGCAGTTCAAGAAGTATTTTAAGTAGAAATACCTATCTGACTGATATTATGATGACAAGATTAAGGAGTTCCATGAGTTGAGATTGGGATAGAAGACAATGGAAGAGTATGCAAATAAGTTTTTGGAGCTGTTGAGGTATGTCCGGTACATCAGAGATGAAAAAGTGAAGGTCCAGCGTTTTCTGAGTGGATTACCTCAGTCTTACAAAGATAGAATTGAGTTTTATGAGCCTAGAACTCTTGAAGAAGCAATAAGAAAGGCTAAGTATTGCTATTAGAAAAGAAAAGGTAAGCCAAATTTCCATAAGGCATGGAAGGACAAGAAGAACGAGAAGTTTGACCAAAGAAAGAAAGGTTTTAAACCTTCTAATTTCAAGAATTAGCAGAAGCAGTCATCTCAAGCTACAAGTAAACCAGTTGGAGTGGCAGGAGAAAAGCCTAAGGATCTACAACAGAATAGAGGGCCACTTCAATGTTGGAAATGTGGAGGACCCCACATGCGCAGGAATTTCCCACTCGAGAATGAGAGTGTAAGACCAACTTATAATGTTCAAGAAGCAGAAACAGTGGGTCAGGTAGCAAGGAAAGTTCCTAGGATCTATGCAGCACTGGAGGACCATCAAGCAGATCACCAGTCAGCTGTGGTTGAAGTAGTAGGTAAGATTGTTGAGCAATATGTTTCTATTTTGATTGACCCTGGTTCTACTCACAGTTACATTACTCATAGAGTAGTGGAAATGTGTGCTTTTAAGAAAGTAAAGCATAGGAATTCTTGGTTAGTTCAGCTAGCCACTGGAACTAAGAGAAAGGTCAGTGAGGTGGTAGAAAAATGTCCATTGGTCATGAATGGATTGGTCACTTGTGTAGATCTGAATGTTCTACCGCTTGGTTCCTATGATGTTCTCATTGGAATGGATTGGTTAGAAGCTCACAGGGTAAAGCTTGACTGCTACAATAATACTTTCAAATGCATGAATGAAGAAGGGAACCTAGTTGTTGTGAAGGGTATTCCAAAGGTGATTTCAGTAAGGCAGGTTTCAGCAATGCAGTTAAAGAAGTTATGTAGAAAGGGTTGCCAGTTGTATGCAGCTCAGATTTTGGAGGAATTGAGAGATGGAACTCCTAGGCTGGAGGACTATCAGGTGTTACAAGAATTCAGGGATGTGTTTCCTAATGAGATTCCAGGGCTTCCTCCAAAGCAGAACATTGATTTCACTATTGAACTTGTGCCAGGAGCAGCACCAGTGTCTAAGGCACCCTACAGGATGAGTACACCGGAGATGCTAGAATTGAAGATGCAACTGCAAGAGTTGTTGGAAAAGAATTATATCCAACCGAGTGTGTCTCCTTGGGGAGCACCAATTCTGTTTGTCAAGAAGAAATATGGTACACTCAGGTTATGCATTGATTATAGACAATTGAACAAGGTTACTGTAAAGAATAAATACCCTTTGCCTAGGATTGATGACCTCTTTGATCAAATGAGAGGAGCAAGGGTATTTTCCAAGATTGATTTAAGGTCTAGTTACCATCAGGTGAGAATCAAGGACAGAGACATTCATAAGACAGCCTTCAGGACAAGGTATGGGCATTATGAATTTGTAGTGGTACCATTTGGTCTCCCAAATGCACCAACTACATTTATGTGCCTTATGAATAACGTCTTCAGCAGGTATTTGGACAAGCTTGTTCTTGTTTTCCTTGATGACATTATTGTTTATTCCAAGAATGAGAAGGGGCATGAAGAACATTTGAGATTGGCATTGAATTTGCTCAGGGAGCATCAGTTGTATGCGAAAGTGAGCAAGTGTGACTTCTATAGAGATAGAATTCAGTATTTGGGTCACATTATCTCAGAGGAGGGTATATCTATGGACCCTGAAAAGATAGAAGCCATTATGAATTGGCCTACTCCAAGAAATGTGACAGATGTAAGATCTTTCATGGGACTTGCAGGATACTACAGGAGATTCATTGAGGGATTCTCCAAAGTTGCACATGCAATTACTTCTTTGCAAAAGAAGGGGATGAAGTTCGAATGGACATCGAGGTGTGAAGAAATCTTCCAGCAGTTGAAGAATATTCTCACTAGTGCACTAGTATTGAAGGTTGCAGATCCAGAGAAAGATTTTGTGGTGTGTACCGATGCATGCGGACAAGGGCTTGGAGGAGTGCTTATGCAGGACAACCACATGATATGTTATGAGTCAAGAAAGTTTAAGGAGCATGAGAAGAACTACGCCACTCACGATCTAGATCTTGCAGCCATAGTACATGCTCTCAAGATGTGGAGACATTACTTGATGGGCAGGAGATTTGAACTCAGAATAGATCACTGTGGACTGAAGTATTTGTTTGATCATCCTACTTTGAATGCTAGGCAAGCAAGATGGATGGAATTTTTATGTGAGTTTGATTTTGAAATCAAGCGCATAAAGGGAAAAGAGAATAAGGTAGCTGATGCACTCAACAGGAAAGTGCAGGAAATGCATGTGGCATCTCTTAGTATTTGCCAATCGGATTTGAGGCAACAGATTGTTAGTCATGTTGCTGGAGATGAATTGTATGAGCAGGTAAAAGACAAGTTGCAGAAGCAAAGTCTTGAGAAGAGGTATGAGGGATATAAATTGGAAGAGGATGGGATTCTCACTTATAAAGGTAGAATTTATATTCCAAATGTAGCAGATTTGAGGAGAGTTGTTATGGATGAAATCCATCAAGCTCCATATTCTGGTCACCCAGGATATCAGAAGACAATTGCTACAGCTAGAAAGCAGTGCTTTTGGCTAGGAATGAAAAAGGATATGGCTGGATACATTTCAAGGTGTATGAAATGTCAACAGGTAAAGGTTGAGCATCAACATCCAGCAGGTTTGTTGTAGCCTTTTCCAGTTCCAGAATGGAAATGGGAAGTTATTTCCATGGATTTTATTACAGGATTGCCGATGACTTGGAGGCAACATGATTCTATCATGGTTGTGGTAGAAAAGTTGACTAAGGTAGCACATTTTATACCGGTTAAGTCTATGTATGAGACTGGCGACGTTGCAAAGATCTTCATGAAGGACATATTCAAATTGCATGGATTGCCTAAGGTAATAGTCTCTGACAGGGATGTCAAGTTCACTTCCAACTTTTGGAAGGGGTTGTTTGCAGATTTGGGTACAAAGCTAAACTTCAGCACTGCATACCATCCTCAGACAGATGGGAAGACAGAAAGAGTTAATCAGGTGCTTGAAGACATGCTTCGCATGTACGTGATGGACAAACCAACCAAGTGGGAAGATTACTTACACTTGGTAGAGTTTGCTTATAACAATGGGCATCAAGCATCCTTGGGGATGAGTCCATATGAAGCTTTGTATGGAAGAAGGTGTAGGACACCAGTAACTTGGGATAATCCAGTGAACCGGATTGTGCTTGGACCAGAATTGCTCAAGGAAATGGAGCAAGAGGTTGTAAAGATCAGGCAGAACCTAAAAGTAGCACAGGATAGACAGAAAATCTATGGCGATAAGCATAGGGTGAACAGGGAGTTTAGTGTTGGGGATCATGTTTACCTCAGAGTGAGGGCAAGGAAGAGTTCGTTGAAGCTTGGAAGTTGTGCCAAGTTGTCATCGAGATATTGTGGGCCGTTTGAAGTGCTTGAAAGAATAGGGACAGTTGCATATAGACTTGCATTGCCTACTAGCACTAGGGCTCATAATGTTATTCATGTTTCTTTGCTTAAGAGATATGTACATGATCCTAACCATGTGATGAATTGGGATGTGATTCAGGTGGAACCCGAGGGAGAGTTCTAAATCGAGCCAATGCGCATCCTCGACAGGAAGGTCACAATGCTTCGGAACCGAGCCATAGGTCAGGTAAAGGTGCAATGGGAGCACTTCGGACCTGAAGAGGCTACATGGAAGCTGGAGGATGCCATGTGATTGGCACATCCATTTTTTTTCAATTATGCGGAACACTGAGGTGATACCAGTGTAGCATTTTGTTCAATTTTGTAAAGCACTGAGGCCAGTGTATTGAAGGGGGAGGGGAATGTAACACCCCAGTTTTGACCTCATTACATTAGATGTATATGACGTATATATTGTAAATGATAATGGTGTGGAGCTAAAGGCCAAGGCCCCACTATTGATCAATTATGCTATGTTTTGGGATTTAAATTGTCGCCGATTGTATATCGAGGCATGCGGCATATATTATGTTGGCCATCATGTAAATATACATCTGTAATTAATTAAGTGAACCCGACCAGCTACGATCACGGTAACTAAATCAAATGGGGCATGATTTTCACAAGGATAAGGATGTGGGGGGAAATTGTCAACCTTGGCCAATGAGAGAAAAACCCATATGTCTTCTTCCTTTGTTTGATTCCAACCACTTTCATTAGGAAAGGCTGCTGGTGGTTGAGGCAGTTATGGTCTTGGAAGTGGGGTGGCAGGACTGTCAGTCCTCACCCACACACACACTCTACCCATGATTTTGTTTTTCATCCCCTCACGCAGACACTTCTTCCTCTCCACGAGTTGCTAAACACCCAGGCACTTCAATTTTGTGTCCTCTCCATTACTGTGCATTCTCATGCAGAGGGATTATTTCCCGTTTCCCATCTTCACGCACAGGATTTTGCTGGGTTTACCCACGCAGTAGTTTTCTTCTATGGATTTGTGAATAGTGAGGCCGTATCCTTTACTCATGGGCAGATTGTGGGTTCTGCATTGTTGCTCACACTCACCCACAGGCTGAGTGACTATAATTTCTTCCCCAGCGTGGCTTATATACGTTTTCTTGGTGATCTCATTGCCCAGGACGGGCTGTGTTTTCCCACGTTGTTGGTTGTGGCTGTTGTGGTCTTTCTTACATGTTGGGGACTGCTGTAAATTCGCCTGAGAGTCATTTTGGCCACGATAGGGCCAAGAATGACTCAGAATTCATTTTGTCTGTTTAAGCTGTGACAGCTGACTTAATTGCTTGAGTGCAATGGTTGGTCTCCGGACTGTGAGAGGAGCAGGGATGTTGGCTTAGATTTGCTTGATAAACCTAGTGGCTGGAAACCACACAGACAGAGCTAGAGGGCTGGCCTTCTTCTCCATCACTCCTGAATAGCACTGGAAGGGAATCTAGGGCCTAAGGGACTGTGTAGCAGAGAAGGCACTGATTCCTTGTGTTGGGTGTGTTTGGGTGTCTTAGAGGTCAGGCTAGTTCTAGTGTAGGTGTTCTTGGCTCTGTAAGGGGCTCACTAGCTTAGCAATTTTCCTTCTCCAGCTCCTTGATGGCCTGATAAACCCAACTTTGTTGGCTTGGCTGCGTGTTTTGTATATCCTTGGTTATGTGTAAGCCTACTAGTTCCCTTATTCCTTGGAGAATCATGCCTAGCTCGGGGGTGGAAGTGTTGCTGAGAGATTAAGGAGCATGCTGGCCTATGGTTGGGTGGAACGTTGTAGTGACCTAGCTGGTTGCGGATCGATTTCATCGTAAGATAAGTGATTTTATCCATTTTACTTCTACAACTGTAACTTCTGTTAATGAAAATGATGAACATGTTAAATGAATGCTTGCTTAAATGTATGATGTTTCCGCTATGCCTGATAGATGTTTGCATCTGTGCATGATAAATGTTCATGTGTGTATGTTTAAGCATTCTGTGTTAGCAAATTTGTGAATGCACATGTTCATGGGGCTCTTAGCCCGTGTGTTCGAAGCTTGTAGTCGCATCCTCTTCGTCGGTCGGAGGCATGGGGATGTGACAACCAAGGTTGAATTTCCTTGGGAGACTCAAAACAAAAATTATAAAATACTTGTATGGGTACAGTTGACCCGAATTACAATGAAGGTATTACCTCAAAAATTTGACATGACCAAGTACATCAATGTCATCTTTGAATGGAGGAATAACATCCCCAAAAGGAGGAATAATAATAATACAATAAAATTACAGTAGAATATATTCCGAAGTTACATTTATTTCAACACTTCCTCTTACTAAGGAAGGTTTTTTGCAACATATTGAATAACAAAAATTGTTCATCTGACTGGTGGATCTATATGTCATAGGAAATTTTGGAACAATAACAACATCATGTTCCTGGAACATCAACATTATCATAGAGCATTTTCCATACCAGTATAAACATCATCATCGTGGAACATAATCATCATGGAATGTCATCATCATAGAACATCATCATCATGAAACATTATCATCACAGAACATCATCACCATAGAACATCATCATTGTCAAACATCATCATCATAGAACATCGCCATCATGAAAAATCATCATCATGGATCATTATCATCATCATCGGTATGTGAATATTGGAACATCATCATCATCTAAAACATCAGCAGTATGTGAATATTCGAACATCATTAGTATGTGAATACTAGAACATCATTATCATCATCAGTATGTAAATACTAGGACATCATCATCGTCGTCAATAATTAAATAATGGAACTTCATCATCATTATATAAATGATGGAACATGATCTACATCATCAACATGTAATTGTTGGAACATCATCTGCATGTGAATGTTGGAACAACAACATCACGATCAACAAATGAATGTTTGTACAACATCATCATTATCAACAAATGAATACTGGTCAAACATCATCTTCATCAGCTAAAGAACCACCTATTAGAATAGTGTGAACATATGAAATAATATCATAACACAATATAAAATACGGAAAGCATTACTAGTCTATCCTTCTATCTACCAAGAAACATAAAGCATGAAATAAAATTGGAGAAAAGAGAGCAATAAGAGAACATCGATATACATGGTTCACCCAATATGGGATACATCCATGAGAAGGGTTTCATCTTCCATTATTCTAGAAATAGATCTCCAATATTACATGGCATCCTCACATATGCATCGCATCAAGCTCCATCACCCAATCATGTCACAATCATGTGTGTACAAATGACATACACAACATGTGATGTGTGATGAACTACAATCAACACATACCCAAAAGGGTATCCTTCACCATTCTTATATACCAAGAGATTTGGATTACAATATATCCCATAACACATGTGAGATAAATGAATTTCCACCTCTTTATATAGAGAATGGTTACAAAGGATATAATTACAATGATGCATGTAGGATAACTCTATTTTATAATATTAGAGTTATTTTATGCCTTTAAATGATATTTTACCAATATACCAAATAGGTCATCATTACATATTCTAACACTCCCCCTTAATGATGACTCAGAGAAAGAATACAAATGGAAGGAAGGTGGAAACACACCAACATCCCCCTTGATGACAACTTCCAGAATGCTCCATACGATGCAAATAAAAAACACACTTCGCCTCATGGACTTGGTGAAGAAATCATCCACTTCTCATGAAACTTCATCTAAACTGAGTTATATGATGAGCATTTGCATAACACAATAGTGTATGGCCAATACAATAGAACACATGGATGCAAAATCATCACAACTTGTAACTCAACTCATAGCTGAAAGAACTTTGCAATAGACCGTATGACAAAGACACGAACCCTGAATCCATACATTAAAATAGCCTTCAGAGAGCACTTACTGAAGCTTACATTGCGAATACGAGACCTAAATGGTATTTCCATCAAAACATGAGCCAAGCAGACAGTCTTCACAACACAGTTGAAAGATGCATGAACAATAGAAGATGGATGTCCAACAAACAACATTACTAGAATATTGTGATAGAATATGATAAAATTCAACATTACATTCCTTCTTAACATCAACCATCTTTGTTACAATCAAAGATAAGTTGAAAAGAGGAACAATGCTGAAAAACTAGAGATCTGCAACCATCATATGCTCAAACAAGAAAGGAATAGTAGAAGCAAACTATCCCCCAACATATATAGCTAATCTGCACAAAATAACTTCCAAGAGTAAAGCATGTAATAAACATGATAAGCCCAAAAATCATAAGAGATGAATAAAAACTGAATTTTCTGACCAAAATTGAAGCCCAGCAGTTGCTAAAGGACGAATCTGTCACTTTGCAGTAGAAAATCGAAAGAAAAAAACTAGAAAATTTAAAATGACCATAATGTGGTCAATATTTCCCAGAATTTTTAAAATAACCTATTTTCGGAACTGGAGAAATCATTTTGCATGCACCTACATAAACAGAATAGACATCTAGGCACTCAATCAAAAGATATTCGCTCTGCAATATTTTCGTCTGTATGGAAAAATTTTGAAAAAATAATTGATTTTAAATCAACGATATCTTCACTTTTCGAACACCAAATCAAATGATTGTTTGGTTTGAAATTGAGTATTTTTTCAAGAATAGTGTAGATATGTAACCATATTCTTTGGATTTTGCACCAAAATTTTCATATCTGGATATGAACGTTGCGACCTCAACTTTTCATGGAAAAACAAATTCTAGATTAAAAAAAACTAGATCCAAATAATAGGAAGATACATATCCTTGAAGACAATCCAAAAACTATATATATCTACAAAAAAAAAACATGAAGAAACCCTTGAAATTGTTTTGCAAAAAATATACAAAATAGGGTTAAGAGTAGACATAAACAATTGCAGAAATATACTCAGATCTGAAGAAAAGCCTAATGAATACTAGATAGAAAGAAAATCTACAAAATAAACAATGCCAAGATGATAAAATTGTTAGAAAGCTATAGAAGGGGCCATATCATAGAAACCCGCTCGGATACCATGTTAGAATATTGTGAACAAATGAAATAATATCTTAACACAATATAAAATATGGAAAACATTACTAGTCTATCCTTCTATCTACCGAGCAACATAAAGCATGAAATAAAATTGGAGAAAAGACAAAAACAAGAGAAAATCGATATATGTGGTTCACCCAATATGGCCTACGTCCATGGGAAGGGTTGCATCTTCCATTATTCTGAAAATAGATCTCCAATATTACATGGAATCCTCACATATGCATCACATCAAGCTCCATCACCCAATCATGTTACAATCATGTGTGTACAAATTACATACACAACATGTGATGTGTGATGAACTACAATCAACACAGAAAAGGGTCTCCTTCTCCATTCTTATATACCAAGATATTCGGATTACAATACATCCCATAAGACATGTGGGATAAATGAATTTCCACCTCTTTATATAGAGATTGGTTACAAGGGATATAATTACAATGATGCATGTGGGATAACTCTAGTTTATAATATTAGAGTTATTTTATGCCTTTAAGTGATATTTTACCAATATACATATAAGTCATCATTACATATTCTAACACCATCATGATGGGATCTCTAGAAGATCGAATAGGCCTTGTCTAACTTACAAATTATTTTAGACACACCAATCCTGACCATCCATACAACTCTAGCTAGGGACCAAATAGGCCTTGTCTGACTTACTAAACATGTTGGACCAACCAAGCATAGCTAGAGATACTAATCCCCCTGGGATCAACTAGGCCTTGTCAGCATTGATATATTAATACCATTGGGATCAACCAATCCTTATAAATATGAAATACCAGTCCTAGAATGAGCTTCCACACCAATGCAATGTGAAACCACATCATCATGATCACTCTTTCTTTCGAGGGAGGTCCTTTTGGACTACACCAAGATTGTATCAAAAGTATTCAAACTTTACACGAGACATAGGCTTAGTAAATACATCAGGAATTTGTTCATATGTAGGAACATACTAGATATGTATAACTCCCCTCTATACCATATCCCAAATGTAGTGGTAATTTATTTATACATGCTTTGATTTGTCGTGGAACATCGGGTTTCTGTCAATTTACTGCAAATCTGGTAATCACAATAGATGTCTATCACATCCATCTTGGTGTCAAACAATCCTATCAACACCTTGTGAAGCCATGCTACTTCATTACAGGATGAACATGCTACAATATATTCATCCTCTGTTACACTAAGAGAAACACATGTTTTCTTCCATCTAAGCCACAAGATCACTCCTGATCCAAAATGGAAACAACATCCTCAAGTTCTCTTTCTAGCTTTAGCACTTCCTTCCCAATCTAAATTTGTATAATCGTGTAATCTGATCCCACTATCGGTTGCATATCTAAGGCCAAAATACTGGATGTACCCTTTAGGTACTTCATCACATGTTTTGTTGCAATTAAGTGAACACGTCGGGGCCTGGGCCATATACTGACTTGAAGTATTCACATCAAAACATATATCTCACCTTGTATTTGTAAAATACACTAGTGAGCTAGTAATCTGTTTGTATAGTGTAACATCTATTGTTTCTAAGGAATCATCATTCAAGAGCTTCAAGTTTGTCACCATTGGAGTACTCTTTGCCTTGCAATTCATCCTCCCAAATATCTTTAGGATCTCAACAGCATATTTTCCTTATTTTAGGAAAATCTCATCTATGAACTACCATACTTTGAGACCTAGAAAATAATGCATCATACCAAGGTATTTATTCTTCAATTATGATGAAAGCTTGTTCTTACAATCACTAATGATATTTTGTTCTCCTTTTAAAAGTATATCATCCACATCTATCAATAATATCATAATCCTATCATCTACAACCTTATAGTAAAGGTTGGAATCTACTTTACTTTTGGTAAATCCCAAGCTCATCGAAAAGCCATCAATCCTTCCATACCACGCTCTAGGTGCTTGCTTCAACCCATACAATATTCTCTTTAATATGCATACATGCATATTTCTATTGAATGTGTTTCAAATCCATGTGGTTGTTCAATGTACACTTCCTCTTCTATCACATTGTTCAAAAAAGTCGTCTTTACGTCCATCTTGTGTAGCCTCCATTTCATCTTGGATGCCAAGGCAAGGATAGTTCTGAAGTGTATCTTGCTATTGAGAAAAAGTCTCTTCATAAATTTAATCCCTTTTTATACTAAATTTTTAAAACAAAAATTTAATCCTTTTCCTCTATTTAAAATTAATTTTTTTCTATTATTTTGTCATTTTTATTATAATTTAATTAAAGTTAGTTTTTTTCTAATATTTTTTTATTATATTAATTCACATTTAATAAAATGCATAAATAATAATTGGATTGATATTATATATAAACATAAATTATAAGAGTTCTTAACCAAAATAACACTAATAAAAAACAAAATTAATTACTATTATTAATTAACTACAGCTATTTATAAAATCTATATTAAGTGTCCGACTGAATGATTTCGCACTTCAACCGCTTAAACTGAGGTGTTTGGCTAAGGAAAAAAGTACAAATTTATAATATTTTCTATATACACCTCCGCCTACACGAACCTTCCTAGTAGGGATTTCTTTAATGAATCTCCTTAGTTGTTAACATGGCTCTATATTTCAGTATGTTAACAACAACACGTTCCAATGCCTTTAGAGTTCGAGATTGAGGGTACAAGGTTAGGGTATAGGTTTCTTGTATGGCTCTTCTATGTGGGAAGGAATTTACAATTTTGTAAACTTAATTATTAATTTTGGAGAATATGCTATTAATCACTACAAAATAAATTTGTACGCTAACTATAATTTTTCGGACCAAATTAAAATTAGCAACCATTTTTGTTTAGGTTTATTGAATTCATACTTAATTATATGAAAAATATATAAAACAAAGATACCAGAATGCGGATAGGACTTAAGTATGGTTGGATATGATTATATTCTAGTTCCACTTATATTAATAAGTGATCAATAGTTGAAATGCTAAATTATGGTATTAATTATTTTAGTGGAAATATCTTTAAAATTTTGAAATTGTAAATGTTTTTAAGAACTCGGAAACAAAAGTCAATTCCTCTTTCTTTAAGTATCATTGAAAGTGTTTATTTTTCATGTTTTAAAAATATTTGGAATATATTTATTAAAAGTGTAATATGTGGAATATGTTGTTTTAAGTTGTTTATGTTTATTCGAGTAAAATTGAAAATGTTTATTTTTCATATTTTAAAATATTTTGCATTTATTTATTCAAGCATAAATTATATTGCAATGATTTTTTTTAAATGTATGAAATTATTTATTTGTAAAATTTTGAA
>LPNX011005006.1:0-63400 GCA_001517045.1 Pseudotsuga menziesii | reverse complement strand
ATATTGTAAAATTATTTTAGAGTATAATGTTTTTGTTTTATTCACAAATAAATTAAAAAATGTTATAAATATTGCATTATAATTTTTTAAGAAGGGTGCCCAGATGAATAACAATGTGTGAGTGCGAAAGTTCTAAAAACACGTGTGCTAGGGTGATAAAGAGAAATAAATTGGGGGAGAGAAAGAGAAAAAGATTGGATTGTTAGGGGTTTAGGGAGGAGGGTAGTTAGAGAGAAGGGAACGTTGTGGTACTAATATAAACCCACTTCATGCTTAGGATAACAATATTTAATAATTTTTTATTAAGTTCCTACTTACTAGCCTAGATAGTTGGCATCCACTTGCGTGACTTGGTCAACACTTTCCATATATACCCCAGGAGTACTTTTATCCTAATTCTGGTTAAATCCTACCAACATTATTGACTTCCAGAGTTAGTAACTGTTCCTTCCTATAGATTTTGTATTTATTCTACTTTATTCCATATTTTTAGTGGATAAGATAAAGCTAGTCAACTAGGAAACCACTATCTTTTGTTTCTATCCCATCCTCTATGATTTTCTCTCCAGATTCCAAGACTAGCATGTTTTTGCATAACTTTAGACAAATCACTCATGGTTTAGCTAATTCGTGAGGACATTGATAGAGTTGGAAAGTGCTTTAGCCATGATCCAACCATCAGTTGGCATGCCGTCAAACTTTGACAAAGTTTAGCACTTTGACTACTTCAACAGGTTTAGCATCGGCTTCGACAAGTATGAAACTTGAAACAATCAACCTCGACCAACCTCTATAGGTTTCGTGCTTGACATACAACATTTTGGCATGCCTTGTTCACACCGACAACTTTCAAACATCGACATAAGATCTTTGTCTTCCATTCATTTGCGACGGTTGAACTTCGGAACCGTTATAAGTTCTTGTAACTAAATGTTATGGGTAGTCTCCCAAGCATCTCATCATTCGATATAAACATGTACATTATTGTAATAATCAACCAACCTTCACAGAGAAGATAATAATAATAGAAATTGGTTCGAATTCTCAGATATTATCCATGCACATGCTTATTGTCGATATAGTGCATTCCCTTATTTAATTATTATTTTTCTATGCTTCTTCCATAACAATACTCAATTCATTCATTCAACTATTATCCCCAGATTGCACTGTAATGACCCCTTTTTAATTTTTTACCAAAATGCCCAATTTTCCAATTTTTTCACAATTTTGGCTCTTGACTAGTTTTAGTGTCTTGGTCTCCAAATCATCCCAATTGCTTCCAAATATTCAATGAATGTGTATGAATAATATAATAACTTAAGTATTATGTTTAGGGATGTATTATGTCCCTCCAAACACTTCTGCAAGTCTGTACTAAATTCTGAACAAGATAGAGGATTTTATTGGCAATTTTGGGCTCAAATCCTCCATGGGTAAGTGGAAGAAATGGCTTCCCAAATGTGCAGAAACCCACTCGAATTATGAAATTGAAGAATGGGATGTGTGTAATACATTATCATAGACTCATATGCATAACCAATAGACCTCCAATGGTTGTTATCGCTTCTTTCAATCAAATATAAAAAAACTAGTTCTGGACCCTTAGGGAAATGAGGTGTACTTTGCTTCAATGGTTATGAAATTCGACCCAATGGCCATAAATTATCCATTACTGAACATGAAAACCATAATATTATTTAATTATAGTCCATTCATTCATATATCATCAATATTTTACACATCCATTCGAATTCATCAAGATTACAAGAGTTTACAACAAGGTAGTGGGGAAATGGTACTGTTTCTTCATTATTGAGCAATAATACATGATGTTTCTTGGCCTTTCAACCTGAGATGTTTTTGAACTTAAATAAGGTATATTTTACATCATAATAAAAAATAATGGAGTAAGATAATCTCCCTCAAATATATGAATATCTCACTAAGTGTGCCTCACTCCATGGAGCTGAAATATGGTGAGAAAAGTTGAGATGAAAGGAAGAACAAGATGAAATTTGATGTTTCCATGATCTACTGTAGATTTAAACTATAAATAAGACTCCATTTAATCTCCTTGAAATACTTTAGTGTCCTCTCCCAACACCAACTAGGATGGGAATCTTTCACTTTCAAAATTTGCTAAGGCATGAACTAGTCATCCACTAGCTCTCTCTCTTCACAATAAGAAATTTCACAAATGATCAAAAGGCCATTATATTGGTTTATTCCTTTCATTTATAAAATTACTTATCCTTATAAGGTTCCCAATCCATCCACAAAATCAATCCAACTCGAATTAGGGTGTGTGCTCATGAATTGACATGTGTCACCTCTTTCGTAGCCTTCCATCTTCCCCAAATTTGAGTAGGAGCCAATTGAGCTTCCAAAAATCACATGAGAGATATATTGGATGGTATATTTCGACCTGATATGTAATATATGTCAGATGTTAGCCTTACAATCTGACTTGTGTCATAACTGTCATAGAATTTCCATCATCGGTGTCATAGATATCATAAATGTAAGGGGAATCTAGCCAAGTGTCCATGAAACTCCCATTTGTTTCTTCCTCTCCCTATGTAAGTTACAATTCATACCAAATTAGAAATATGAAGTATGTGGACAATTATATTAACCTTATAATCCATCCAAAAACATTATGCTTCCCATAGATTCGACATTGCAAGAGGAGGATGCCATTTAACATAGGAATTCTAGCTTGAGTGGGCCCCATAGTCTCCATGTATCTCCATTCTCCATAGCCATTTAATTTTTCACTTGAATTAATTTAATTAGATACATTAAATAAATATTTATTCCTTCTATTGTCTAAACACCATTTATTATCTCCCTTATTAACTTTCCAATGTTTCCACCCAACCTAGGGAACTAGTAGGATTGATGGGATTTTCTTGCTATGCAATTATTTGAAATGGGGACATTACAGTCCTCCCCACCCAATATTTATTTTCATAAATAATTTTAAGATTTGGATGCTGAAAAATATTCTCATATTCCCATGTGGAACCTTCACTTGGTAGATCCTTCCACTGCACCAAGTATTCTTTGATTGTTCTGCTCCTCAATCTTCTCTCCCTCGTCTTCAAAACCTTTTCTGGAGTAAGTGTGAGTTGTATTTCATAATCCAAAGGAGGGAGTGTATCTGAAATGAAAAAAATTGAACAACATATTTCTTGAGACAAGAAACATGAAATACATTATGAATTTTACTCCCTTCCAGAAGTTCCAACTCATGTGCTACTTCTCCAATCTTCCGGATTCGCTTGTAGGGCCCATAGTATCTTGGCTTTATCTTTTCTGCTATGTTCCTTTTGAGAGATGTTTTTTTTTATGGATAAAAACTCAAATACACTAAATCATCAACCTGAAAGGTCCTTTCCTCTCTATGTTTATCTGCATATTGTTTTTTCTGATTTTTGGCAACTTGCAAATTGTCTTTTAAAAGCTTTAAAATTTCTTGGGTTTCTTCCACCCAATATTTAGCTTTTGGAGATATAATATAACCAAATATCATATCAGAAAATGTAAGTGCATCATAAACATATAATTATTTGAAAGTAGACATCCCTATTGACATGTGAAAGGTCGTGTTGTAGAAAAACTCACCCAAGTGTAGCCATTTTGTCCAAGATTTTTGTTGTTCTCCCACATATTTTCGGAGGTACCTTTCCAAACATTTATTCACCCTCTCTATTTGTCCATCGGTTTGGGGATGGTATATTGTACTTGGATTCAACTTATTTCCCACCAATCTGAAAATTTCTTGCCAAAAAGCACTCATGAATCTACCATCTCTATCACTCGCAATGCTCCTGCCGATCCCATGCAATCTGAAGATTTCTTTGGAAAAAAGGTTAGCCACTTGTGCAGAAATAAAATAGGATGTAACAGAAAATAAATGAGAAAACTTACTCAATCTATCCACTACCACATATATGCAATCCTTTCCCAAATATTTATGCAACCCGGTGATGAAATCCATCGAAATACTGCCCCATTTTTGCTCTGGAATGGGCAATGGTTGGAATAAAATAGCTAGGTATGTGAGTTATGATTTGTTTTTCTGAAATGCCTTAAATTAATTCACATAATTATGCACATATTCCTTCATCTTCTTCCAATAAAACATTTGTCTTAGTTTCCTATAGGTTTTCAAGATCCACGGATGGCCTGCTAGTGGGGAATCATGTGCTTCCTACAAAACTTTATACTTAAGATCTGAATCTCGAACCAAATAAATTATTCCATTATATTATATCATCCCATTAAAAATTATATATTTATCATCTCCCATGAGTCCGTATAATACATCACAAGCAAACTTATCTTTGGCATATCCAACTAGTAGCATGTCTTCCCAATTTTTAGCAATGACCATGAGAGAAAAAGAAGGTCTTTGAGAGAATGCATCTGCTACAATGTTATTCATTCCTTTCACATATTCAATATCAAAATCATAAGCTTGTATATTGCTTACCCACTTTTGTTTCCTTTCATTTAGATCCTTTTGGGTAAGGAAGTGTCTTAGATTATTGTGGCTAGTTTTCATCGCAAACTTGTTGCCTACCAAGTATTGTCAGAATTTCACCAAGGCATGCATGATGGACAACATCTCTTTGTCATATATGGATTTAATCTTTCCATGAGGCTGCAAATTTCTTCTCTCAAGGGATATAGGTTGTCGGCCTTGCTTTAGAACATCCCCTACTCCTCCACATGAGCCATCACATTCAACAACAAAAGGCTTAGAAAAATCAGGTAATGTAAGTATGGGACAACTACTCATTACTTATTTAATTTTTTGGAAGGCCTTTTCATCCTCTTCATTCCAGTTTAAAGAATCCTTCTTATTCAAATCAGTGAGTGGAGAAGTCAACTTGGAGAACCCTTTCACAAACTTCCTGTAGTATGTACATATTCCAATGAAGCCTCGTACTTCTATGATGTTTTTTGGTGATGGTCATTCTAAGATATATCTGATCTTTTCCATGTACACTTTCACTCCATCTTTCCCAATAATTTTCTCAAGATATAATAGTTCTTTCATCCCAAATTTACATTTAGACATCTCAACATAGAAAGATTGTTCTTGCAAATTTTTCAACAAAATCTCTAGGTTTTTATTGTATTGCACTCCAACAATTACGAGTGCTCTCCAACCCATACCATTAGGAAAGAGAATTCTGGGATCCCATTTTCTTGTATGCATTTTTCCAAAAATAATGAGTATATAATATATATCATCAAAGTACATAAAAACATAATAAAAAAGTACATCAAGGAGGTTCCTCATCAAAAAGTCATAAAAGTGCTTATACCTCCAAGTAAGTAGACCACCATTTTCCAAGTGCATACAAGCGTCAAGTGACCAATCAAATCTGCTCCAATGGCATAGGTGAGGATCCCATGTCCTATAATTCTTCTCCAAAAGGATGTGATATGAATCAAAATATTCAGCCATTTATTCTTTCATCCAAGAAGTGAATGAATAATCTCCACTAAAATCTGAACCAAATAATTAGCAAGAGAAACAAGGAGACTTCAAATGACTCAAAGAAGTCTCACCCATACATCCATGAATGAGAGGATCATAAATATATAACAAAGTATGAGGCTGGAAACAAAAATGTTCTACAATCATAAATCTATTCACCCCAGTGTTGGATGAATTTCCTCCATCATCAAGTGAACCAAGTGTTTAACAATAGAAACTTACGAGTATTCAAGTGACTCAAGTACATATCATAGGTGCATCCATGTAGATGTGTATCATCATAAAGTAACAAAGGATTCTACTGCAAATTTGAATAAGAATGTGCTCCAACCATGTCATCATAAAAACTAAATCTATGAGTTCCATACTTCTCATGTGGCACCATAAGAAAGAACCCTTTCACCCATACTTCATTGAGACTAATGCTGCAAAACATGGGATTGTAGGATGTAGGAGAATGAACTAACTCACGCAAATGATCAAAAAGTGCAAAAGTTTCATCATGGGAAGTATCCATATGGGTAGTATGATGTAGCTCTTTCAAAATTGTGAAACCTTTGTCATATATTGGTTCCAATGTAGAGTAATCATGCTCTTCTTTAAAAATTGCATAACCTTCATCAAGAGACAGTTCAAGTTCCTCTTCCACCACATCAAGTGTTTGAATCTCTTCAAGTTCATCTTTAGTATTTTCAATAGAAAATTATTCATACTCATGTGATGTCTCTTCATATTTTTCAAAGTCACTTGGGAGTGAATTTGATCCTCTTCATGTACTACTTCTTCTACTTTACCTATTTCAGAACTAGGTGGTTCATGGGTCTCCTCCTTTTGCTCCTTCAAGCAAGTTGATGCATTTTCCCCCTTGGTTTGACTAAAATCAATATATATTTTCCCAAATTTGGATATCCAAAAAATTTTATCCTTTCATAATATTCATATTCATGTATTCAAATATAGGTACCATAATTTTTATAAGCTCATCGCCATCATATGAGGTTCCCTTTTCATCCCTAGTCATAGTTTCCTCTTCAACAAAAGAACTTTTGGTTTTCAAAATATAATGGTGGTCCCTGAATTACTGTCCTCACAAATATCAGACCACATCAGGTCCCAATATCATGCTCTGATACCACTTGTAATGACCTTTTTTTAATTTTTTACCAAAATGCCCAATTTTTCAATTTTTTCACAATTTTGGCTCTTGACTAGTTTTGGTGTCTTGGTCTCCAAATCAGCCCAATTGCTTCCAAATATTCATATAAGTTGTATGAATTATATAATAAATTAATTATTATGTTCAGGGATTTATTGTGTCCCTCCAAACACTTTTTCAAGTCTGTACCAAATTCTGAACAAGATAGAGGATTTTATTGGCAATTTTGGGTCCAAATCCCCCCAGGGTAAGTGGTAGAAATGGCTTCCCAAATGTGTAGAAACCCACTAGAATTATGAAATTGAAGAATTATATGCTTATAATACATTATAATAGACTCATGTGCATAACCAATCGACCTCCCATGGATTTTATCACTTCTTTCAATCAGATATAAAAAACTAGTTTTGGACCCTTAGGGAAATGAGGTGTAGTTTGCTCGAATGGTTATGCAATTTGACCCAATGGCCACAATTTATCAGTTACTGAAAATTAAACCCATAATATAATTTAATTCCATTCCATTCATTCATAAATCATCAATATTTTACACATCCATTCGAATTCATCAAGATTACAAGAGTTTACAACAAGGTAGTGGGGAAATGGCACAGTTTTTTCATTATTGAGCAATAATCCATGAGATTTATTGGAATTTAGACCTGATATATTTCTGAAATTAAATAAAAAATAATCTACATCAGAATACAAAATACTGGAGCAAGATAATCTCCCTCAAATAGATGAATAGCTCACCAAGTGCACCTCACTCCATGGAGCTGAAATATGGTGAGAAAACTTGAGATGAAAGGAAGAAAAATATGAACTTTGATGTGTCCATGAGCTTCTGTAACTTGAAACTGTAACTAATACTCCATTTAATCTCTTTGGAATACCTAAGTGGCCTTTTCCAACACCAACTAGGATGGGAATATTTCACCCTCGAAATTGGCTAAGGCATGAACTAGTTATCCACTAACTCTCTCTCTTCACAATAAGAAATTTCACAAATGATAAAAAGGACATTATCTTGGTTGATTCCTATAATTTATAAAATTTCTTGTCCTTCTAAGTTTCCCAATCCATACACAAACTCAATCCAATTCGAATTAGGGTGTGTGCTTATGAATTGACATCTATCCCCTCTTTCCTAGCCTTCCACCTTCCCCAAATTTGAGTAGGAGACCATTGAGCTTTTAAAAATAACATGAGAGATATATTGGATGGTATAATTAGACCTAACATGTCATATATGTCATATGTCAGCCTTCATATCTGACTTGTGTCATAACTATCATAGAATCTCCATCCTTGGTGTCATAGATGTCATAAATGTAAGGGACATCTAGGCAAGTGTCCATGAAAATCCCATTTGGCTCTTCATCTCCCCACGTAAGTTAAAATTAATCCCAAATTACACCTATGAAGTATATGGAAAAGTATATTAATCTTATATTCCATCCAAAAACATTATCCTTCCCATAGATTCGAGATTGCAAGAGGAGGATGCCATTTAACATAGGAATTCTAGCTTGAGTGGGCCCCATAGTCTCCACGTGTCTCTATTATCCATAGCCATTTCATTTTTCACTTGAATTTAAAAAAACTAATCCATTAAATAAATATTTATTCCCTCTGATTTCTAAACACCATTTATTAGCTCCCTTATTAACTTTCCAATGTTTCCACCCAACCTAGGGAACTATTAGGATTGATGGAATTTTCCTGCTATGCAATTATTTAAAATGGGGGCATTACATGCACCTCGGAACAAAATGGATCATTGGTTTCAGAGATTGATGTTGTTTAGAAGCTTAAGTTACATTAGCACTTCGATCAGAGTTATTTAACTTATGTCTATTCAAACACGCTCGCAAAATCAACAACACAAGCAAACACTTCCTTCTACTTTATAAAATATGGATGAAGAAACAGACAATAGACATGCTACTGACAAGACAAAGAAACTCATAGAAAAAGAACTAGATTGCTAGCGAACTGAAATGTTCGCCCAGTTCAACAAGATTCTCATGTGATTCACTTTGAATTCCGATGAATCCTTGACACGACCTCACTTCGGTAAAATCATCCCCTTCAAAGTGAAAATGAATATGGACATACGAAATCTTAAAGGAAATATTGACAAGGAATCTGTCAATAATTGGGTACAAAAACTAGAATCATACTACTATGTGAATCAACTCTCCAAAGCGTAAAGGATCACCATTGCATCATTCAAGATGGGAACATCTGTACACTGTTGGTGGGAAAATTTATCAACAAAGATGGAAAAAAAAGGAGACCCCATAGAGACATGGGTAAATTTTTTCGAGTATGTCTGAAATAAGTTATACCCTCTTAAATATATTGAACAACAATCTAAGAAGTGGTAGCAACTAAGGATATGGAAAGACTAGTCCGTACAGAGTTACACCGACGAGTTCTATCAACTCATGGCTAGGCTTATCATCCAAGAAGAAGATAAATTTTTTGTCCTAAAGTACATCAGTGGTTTATCCCCGTACATTCAACACAAGATGGAGTTTTTGTATGTCAGTACTCTTGCGGATGCATTTCATTACGCCAGCAAGATTGAAGCTAAACAAAAAGGAAAATCATGTTTTGTGAATAAGCCAATAGGTGGAACATTCAACAATAAGTGACCATCCGAATCCAACAATCTTAAGCACCCTTCTCAGATGACTCCACCAAAGCCCTATCATCATAAGAAGGATCGCAACAAACTTTATCCTATCTGAAAATGGTGTGATTATCACAATTCAACATGGCATGATACGTCAGAATACAAAGCTCGAAAGACATTTTTGGAAAAATTCTAGACAACTAACTTATCCTACAGAATCTTGGTAGAATATGATCGAAATGCATCAACCCTCTTAGATTCAACTTCGATCATTCCAACAGCCTCAACTATCATCGATGAGGAGGAACAAAAACATATTTTCCATACAAAGATATGGGTTTAGAAAAATTCGTTAAATATGATTGTGGATAATGGTAGCTAGAAGAAATTCATTTCTGAAGATTTTGTGAAGAAATTAGGTCTTGTAACAACTCCACATCCTCAGCCCTATAATATATGTTGAATGTGTGAGATTTTTATCATTCAAGCTAGCATTATGATCTTAGGATCTTTAACTGAGAGAATAACATGCACAGTAATAAAACACTAGCACAACACAAGAGACAAGAGACACAAAGAATTTTATTCGGGGAAACCATAAAGGAAAAACCCACAGCTTCCTCAGAGATAGAATCAGCACCAAAGGTAAAATATGAAAACATAAAGATGATCTCCTTGATAACAGCAGTCTCTCTCTTGTCCCAACAAATTCTCTCTCTCACTCATGCACCCCAATGAGTGAGTGTGTGTGTAATAAATAGAGAGGCTCACTCTCTATTTATATTCTTTTGTTCACTTGAAACCCACTCCAACATGTCGGCCTCACTTAACAATTACTTACTAGAGACGAGATCTCTAAAAGTGTCTAATAACCCTAGTGCCCCACCACTTGTGGGGACTTTGCCTCCTCCGATCAATAGGAGGGTAACACAATGGTGGGGACTATTGCCCTGACTTAAAATGACTCACCTAGAGTCGACTTCCCTAGGATAGTCTAATAACCCTAGGGCCCCATAACTGTGACGACTTTAACCCTTGACCAATAGGAGGGTTACCCACAACGACTTGACATGACTTTAACATTATAGAAACTTCCTGGAATAAACATCAGGGTATGACATGACTCAATTACATCACAAATACATCCTAGAATAAACATCGTGTTACAATACATAAGAAATATGGATGAATACATTCTGAAGTTACAAATACATCAACACTCCCTCTTAACTAGGAAGGTATTCTCTCGACACAATTTTCATCACTGCTCTTCTTCTCTAGATATTCTCGTCATCTGCATCTTCAAGTAATATTCATCTGGATCTAGATCATCACTCGATCTAGATCATCGTCCTTGGATCATACTCGATCTAGAACATCATTGGATCATCATCACTCGATCTGGATCATCACTTGATCTGGATCATCACTGGACATCATCATTGGATCTGGATCATCACTCAATCTAGATCATCACTACTGGATCTAGATCATCACTCTATCTGGATCTCTCGGAGTCATCATAACTAGATATGGATCATCTCTGGTCATCATCATGTGTGCTATCTCATGATTCTTCTCATCATAGGAATTTCTACAGAGCCAGCCTTCTTTCATGCTGGTTGTAGGCCTAACCATCATGTAGGTCTTCTTTGGCACTTATATCTGACCTACTCATCAGAATGGCCTGCCCAACACTTACATTTGACCTACTCGTTAGAAAGGCATGCCCAACACTCACATCTGATCATGTAGAATCCTATAATCACATCAGAAAGGCCCAGCACTCACATTCACTAGCATGATAGGACATCAATATAATCTATGAAAAGGCTCTAGCACTTATATCTGACTTGGTAGGAACCAAATCCTAAACCCTCGTCAGAAAGGCTTGCACTCACATCTGACCTGGAAGGAACCAAATCCTCCACCCTCACCAGAATGGCCCCCAGTCCTAGACTGAGCTCCCTGGTAATGGACAAGGTGCCTCCATTCTTTCGAATAATGGCAATTGCCCTTATATATGACCTAGTAGGAACCAAATCCTACACCCTCACCAGAGTGGCCTACACTCACATCTGACCTGGTAGGAACCAAATCCTACACCCTTGCCAGAATGGCCCCCAGTCCTAGACTGAGCTACTTGGTAATGTACCAAGTGCCTCCACTCTCACAGAGAATAGCAGTTTCCCTTACATCTAACCTACTCGTTAGAATGGCCAGCACTCATATATGAGATGGGAGGAACTTAATCCTTTAGCCATGATAGAATGGCTCAGCCCTTACATCTGACCTGTTCATCAGAATGGCTCTCTCAGTCCCAGACTGAGTGTTCCTGGTAACTGACTAGGTACCTCCATTCCCACAATGGCATTCAACAATCATATCTGACATGGAAGGAACTTAATCCTCTCACCATGACAAAATGGCTCAGCCCTTATATCTGACCTACTCGTCAGAATGGCTATGGATCTCAACACTCATATCTGACATGGAAGGAACCAAATCCTCTCCCCATGATAGAATGGATCAACCCTTATATCTGACCTACTCATCAGAATGGCTTTGGGATTCATCAGTTTCCCTTGAAGGAAACCTCAATTTGGAAAACACCAAGCTTCTCCCTGAAGTACTCGAACTTCACTCTGGCCAATGGCTTCGTCAACACATCAGCTATATGTTCCTTCATCGCAACATACTGGAGCTTCACGGCTCCCCTATACACCATATCCATGATATAGTGATACTTGATCTCGATATGCTTCAACTTTTCATGGAACACTATATTCTTTGACAACTTCACACAACTTTGGTTGTCACAATGTATACAAGTAGCATCCAAGTGGAGATCAAATAAATCAGATAGTAGCTTCCTCAGCCATACTGCCTCACAACTAACTGAAAAAGCTGCAACATACTCTGATTCAGCTGTACTTAGTGCCACATAGGATTTCCTCCTGCTAAACCAAGAGATCACACCTGATCCCATACTGAAGCAACACTCTGAAGTGTTCTTCCTATCGATGGCACTTCCTTCCCAATCTGAATCAACATAACCCTTCAGATTAACCTTCTGATTCACATCATACTTGAGCCCATAATAAACTATACCCCTTTATGCTTTGTAACCATCAGGTGAACATGTCTCAATGTGTTCACAACAAAGCAAATATCTGGTCTCAGGTACATCAAGGACCCAATCATCTGACGATACATCGTAGCATCAACCATCTCTAATGAACCATCACTCAATAGCTTAATGTTCAATGCCATAGGTGTGGTCATGTAGTCCGTCATCCTGAACCTATTTAGGATATCTACTGCATACTTCCCTTCTCCACACCTCCATGCCCAGAACAATAGTGCATCAACACATAACAAGAGCATCACTACACTTTCGTCTTCAACCTTGAAGCAAAGGTTGGAATCTGCTTTACTCTCAGTAAAGCCTAGAGTCATCAGTAATATATCCATCTTGTCATACCATGTCGAACCTCAGGATATTTTGTAGTCACTCACTCTGAAGCGGAGCATCATACTCCCTCTGTCTTCCATACTCTATGCACATAAACATTCTGTACTGGAGTGACAAGTAGTATCTATCTAGGATCATTCGATAACAAGATCCTCTATTTTGAACTTTTTCAAAAGTTCTTCTCACATCCATCTGTGAGCTTGTCATCCTTTATCAACCTTGTAGCAAAGGTTAAGATATTCATCAAGATCACCATGTATGTGTTATCCCATGGGTGTCTTCTGAACTCGTACAAGGCCTTCTTTCATTTGCACACATGATTATGCATGTCATGTGACTTCACTTCCAGTGGCTGCAACTGTCTCTTTGTAGTCTATGCCTTGTATCCCATGGTGTTTCCATCTATTGCATAATGGAACTATGATATTGATCTTCAGTTGCTCCCATATTCTCTTCTCTTCTTATGATTCAAGCTTCTTCTTCTTCTCGGAGTCTACTGAAAGTAATCACTTCTGGCACACATTCTTCGAATGAATGAATCCCATGATCCTGGGAGGCCATTCAAGATGGCTATCACCACTTATGCATTCTGCACTTTTTCTTCTACCACTTCAAGTTGTTCTGCATTCTGGATCTTCACATTCTTCAATTGTTTTCTCAAATCCATCTTATGATTTATGTTATTTCCTTGAAATAGCTTGGTCAAGGAATCAAACATCTTTGGTGTCTTTAGGAAAGACACTTGTGGTACAAGTTGATCCCTGAATGAATCAACAATGATCTTCTTGGTCTTGACCAAGTTCTTCTTGTGTAAGGCTTTGAGCCTCATCTCCCTCTGGAACTGGAACCTCTCTCCTTGTGCAGGTGTCCAATTCATTTTCTTCAGATAGATCATATAATTCCATGCTTGGAGTTTGTCAACTTCATCAATCTTATCATCAATCTGATGTGATAGATCACTTTGAAATGATAACCTCAAATGAAAATAGCAAAAGATTATATCTTACCGATTTGAGGTGTCTGTCCTAGTTTTGGAGCTAGCTAATCTAGGGTGTATCAGAGAAACCCTAATTTTCAAAAGTTGGAATATTTCAGATCTGATTGGATATAAATATATATCTCTTCAAATGGAGCTATCTACTATACTCCTTTTCTGGAAATAGTGGAGGGAAGCTCACGGAACAGGAAGTCCTAGTTTTCCATTTTCTTCTGCAGAAATGCTTGTTACTGTTTCTATGGTATCTATGAAATTAATACTCCTCTATGTCTGAAATGTCACACTACAGTAACCTCTCATGTCTCTGATCCAACACAATAGGTTTCAGCATAATTGGTTTCACCAATTGGGCCTTATGGTCCTTTTCCCAAGGTGACCTGTTACAGGACTGTTCATAACAGCGAAGTTGTACGGACTTCCACATGTCACTGGTTTATCTTCTAAGTCTAAAAATAGGATAAAAGAAATTAAATTATGTTCCCTTTCTTGAACATCTTTATAAATTTCATTTGGACTTGTGTAGCTCAATATAGAGTAATTCTCCCCAGGTGTCATCTTTAGGGATGAATTCTGGAAGAGGCTAGAACCCTAACTTGGAGTGATCATATCTTCTATAATACAGCAAATAGGAGGATAAATTTTTGGATAAATTTTACATTAGGATCTCATATTTGGCCTTTGCAATTTTCAGCTCTTGATCCTTCGCCAATCTCAAGATATAGCGAATGTACGAAAACTTAGCAGTTTTAATATTTAGGGTTTTTCTAGCTCGGTGTTAAACTAGGGTTTGAATTTCCCGGAGTTTCACCCAACCAAAAATATTGATCCAAGCCTCTAAAATTCTATGTTGGTGAGGAGAGAAATCCTATGCCAAACTCACTCAAAAATTCCTCTTCTACAAGAAGCCCTAATTTCCCGCACCAAAACTGAAAATGCTCGAAATCTAATTCCGCTTCAACAGAAAGATGTGCCTTTCAATGGAGAGTCATCCTAGAATACTTTTGCTGATGGATTATGGAGAGAGACCCAAAAAGTAATAATCCATAGCTTCTACAGCTACACAATGTATTCTTCTCAGGTTAGCTCTGATACCATGTTAGATTTTTATCATTCAAGCTAGCATTATGATCTTAGGATCTTTAACTGAGAGAATAACATGCACAGGAATAAAACACAAGCACGATACAAGATACAAGAGACACAAAGAATTTTTCTTGAGGAAACCATAAAGGAGAAAAACCCACAACTTCCTCAGAGATATAATCAGCACCAAAGGTAAAACCCAAAGACATAAAGACGATCTCCTTGACAGCAGCAGTCTCTCTCTCACTCATGCGCCCCAATGAGTGAGTGTGTGTGTGAAAAATAGAGAGGATCACTCTCTATTTATATTCTTTCATTCACTTGAAACCCACTCCAACATGTCGGCCTCACTTAACAATTACTTACTAGAGCCAACATCTCTAGGAGTGTGTAATAACCCTAGTGCCCCATCGCTTGTGGGGACTTTGCCTCCTCCAACCAATAGGAGGGTAACACAATGGTGGGGACTATTTCCTCAACTCACAATGACTCACCTAGGATCGAATTCACTAGGATAGTCTAATAACCCTACGGCCCCATAACTGTGGGGACTTTAACCCTTGACCAATAGGAGGGTTACCCACAATGACTTGACATGACTTTCACATTATAGAAACTTCCCGGAATAAACATCGGGGTATGACATGACTCAAGTACATCACAAATACATCCTGGAATGAACATCAGGTTACAATACATAAGAAATACGGATGACTACATTCTGAAGTTACAAAGACATCAACAGGATGAAGGATGGACATGAACTAAGAATTACACGACAATGTAGAATAACCTAATTTATTAATACTTTTTAAGATGAATTACTCTATGATGTGGCACCACTTTCCATATCCAATGTCGTTTTCAAAAAACCTTACCTATTGGATCAACACGGTACATATCTATCACGGCCTCAGAAGGTGATTGTCAAAATTCAGAATCAATTGTACGACATACCAAAGAGACAACCCACATCAACGATTGCTATTATAACTGCCAAACAAACAAAGAAGCTTATCAATCATGCTCAGAAGTTCCCAAAAATTATGTAAATCATCAGCATTCCACGAAGATTGCAGAAACAAGTCAAATCATTGACCAGTGCAGCGCCTGGAAACAATAACAGATTGACCACATTCTTGAGGAATACCAGAACGTATTTCAAAATCTGAATGGAGTACCTTTGCATTGTCAAGTAAAACACTCGATTGAACTTGTTCCTAGTTCTTCATTACCTAACACATCTCTTTACAAAATACCAATTCTAGAGAACGAAGAGATTCACAGACAAATCAAGGATTTGATCCACAAAGGTCACATCCTCCCCAACTCCTCTCCTTGTGGAATTCTAGTCATGCTAGTTCCAAAAAAATATGGGACTTGGCACATGTGCATCGAATATCAGGCTCAACAAAATTTTAGTATAGAACAAATACCCTATTCCAAGGATAGACAAACTTATCGATAATTTGAAAGGTGTTAAGTTCTTTATTAATATTCGACCTCAAGTCAGGATATCATCAAATTCCAATCGATTGCACTGATGTATGGAGAACATATTTCAGAACCAAGGAAGGATTGTTTGAATGGTTAGTCATGCCTTTCAACTTAATCAATGCAACTGTAACCTTCATGAGATATATGGATGACCTTTTGTGACATTTCATAGGCAAGTGTGTCAATGTGTATCTCGATGATATTTTGATTTTCGGTAGATCACGGGAAGAACATGTCAGACAGCTTTGACAATTCTTTGACACTCTTCAGCAACATTGACTATATCTGAACATGAAAAAATTCTCATTTACAATGACCAACATTAAATTTTTGGGGTATGTAATTGACTTTGCAGGAATTCATGTTGGCCTAGACAAAGTACAGATCCTCAAAGATTGGCCCATTCCTCAAATCATTCATGAACTAATAATTTTTCATGGTTTGGCGAATTTCTATCGACGGTTCATACTTGGCTTCAGCCACATCACATGGCATTTGAATCAGTTGACTAAAGGAAATGGGAAAATTGGCTTCAATTGGACACCAACAAAACAAAAACCTTTTGAACAACAACAAAAAAAGATTTATATTGCACCAATACTTGTGTTACATTATTTGCGTCAACCCTTTGAGATTGACATGGATGCATCGGACTATGCTCTCGCCGTAGTGATCACTTAGTCAGGTCACCCAGTCGCATTTCATTTTGAAACTTTCAATGACACTGTTAAAAGGTATTCGACGTATGAAAAAGAACTGTATGCAATTTTTCAAGCCCTTAAGTAATCGAGAGAGTACATTCTTAGCAAGGAAATGGTTATCCTCACTAATTATAAACATTTGTATTTCACTCTGTCCCCGTTGAATCTACAGACAACTTGACAACTCAAGTGAATTAATCACCTGCAACAGTTTCAGTTGGTAATTAAGTATCGAAAAGGAAAATCCAATGCTGCAACCGATTGTCTCAGCCGATCACCCTTTTCTCTGTTATTTATAGTGATTCCATATGTAGGTTACAACACCACTACTTATTCACAATTTTATTTTGTATACTGCGAGTTCTCTACAATTTATCGACATCTTCAAACCTACACGATGTCTACTACCGACTACTTCCTAAAGGACACCTTGCTATACAAGCTTGTACAACTTTGTGTATAGACCGATGACCATCGAAAACAACTCATTTGGGATGCACACTATAGCAAGACTATGGGACATTTTGGAGTTGCAAAAACACTTGTTATCCTCCAAAAATATTTTTACTAGACTTCATTCAAATATGAAGTCAACAAGTACATTTGATCATGTGTAGTTTGTGCAATTGCTAAACTGTCGAATCAATGACAAGTACTGTACACACCCCTTCCAGTTCCTAGTCGAGCATGGTAATCTATTTCTATGGACTACTTGATGGGATTTCCTACTACCAAAAATTAGCATGACGTGATATTATTAGTAGTTGGAATATTTTCGAAGATGGCTATACTTATACCGTGCAAGAATACTACGACATCACAACACACTGCTCAGCTCTTCTTCGAACAGGTGTGAAAACACTATGGCCTCCCAATGACCATTATTTCTAATACATATTCTATATATTTTATCACCTTTTTGAAAAATATCTGGAAACAACTCGACACAAGACTTTATTTGTCGACAACCTTCCATTCGTAGACAAACGGATAGACAAAATTTCTAAATCTTTGCATGTAGAATCAAAATCATCCTCAAACATGGGATGACAGCCTTCCATATACACAGCACAACTACAATCATGCTCAACATATTACTATGTGTGTTGGACCAGGAAAAATGCATAAGGAAAAACTTGAAGGGCAAGCGAAAGAAGAAAAGAGAGCACACAGCAGGATGAAAAGTAGTCAAAGGATGGAAAGCAGGCGCAGAAGAGAGGAAGTTGTGATGCAGATCGATGTGACAAAGGAAAAAGCATACCTAAATAGGTAGGTAGAAGAGTAAAGGATGTGTAGGTGTAGGTCAAGAAGTATTGCAGGAGCTCGAGTCGGTGGAAGACTAAAGGACAATTTTGCTGCTAGTTATGACCTATACAGGCAGACTGAAAAACATTTTCGCGGCTAGTTAAGGCCTATGATCAATGAAATGCATCATGTTTGCAGCCAGCATGGCCTCTCATCAATGTAATAGAATATATTTTGTGGCTATTTATGTCTCTAATAACTGAGTTGTACTTAGTCGAGCTTGCACAGTCTTGTAAATTCTATAAGTAAGAGGAGCTCGTTCTATATAAGGGTTAGCTTCAAGAAATAGTTTCAAGTTAGCTTCATTAAGAGTTGGTAAGAGTAGGAGTATTGTGAGAGATCAAAGAGTAGTTTGATAGTAGAAGGTTGTTGAGTCACAGATCTAGAGTTGAGTGCGCATGCTGTTTTGTAAGAGTTAATCTGCAACTATGCTTGTAGAGAGTAAAGTTGAAGAGTTGATCTAGGCTGTTTGTGGATCAATAGGAGTAGATAGAGGAATAAACCAGAGAGCATGATAGAAAGAATATTCTGAGCCAAAAAGACATATCTTAAAATAGTCTGTAAGTCACAGACTGCAAGGTGCTACCTATATTTCTCATGCCAGATGAAGAGCACCTTGGTGGTTTTTCCTAGATGGGTTTCCATGTTATTTACAGTGTGAATGAATGATTAAATATTGTGTTTAATGTTTATTAGCTCACATTTTTTATGTTTATTGTTTGAATGAATATCACAGTACTGATAATTAGTGAATGGATGGATATCTAAGCATTGTCGAGCATTGTGTATTATTTCATGTTGAAACACTGTTAAGTCATCATATAAGTCACATCACATTCATTTACTTTAAATGAATTAGCTATGTCAGACTATTGCACTAGCTTTCAAGTTGTTAGGGACAAGGTTATGTCACATGTCAGCTGTGCTGCACTATTACACCACTGTCGAGTGATAAAGACTCCAACCCTCCATCGCTATCGAGCTCCTTGGCCGCACTCCAAGGGATTATAATCCCTCTCCAACTGCATAAACATGGTTTTGGAAGTTACAGATTCAAATATCTCAGGTGAGACTGCGCCTACCTCACAGGTGTTTCCGGCTGAGCTTGCTCCGTTGGGTTGATGTCTTTGGGTGTTTTGTTGGTTTTGTGTTCTTATTGAACTTGGATCATGAGAGTGAGGAAAACTAGGCCAACAAATGGTTCCATTGTTGGAATGTTAATCATTTGAGTCGAGGGATATCATTGTTGCGTCCGACAAAGAACAAAATAGAGGATTAGCTGGAGTCTAAGACGCTAGCATTTGCACAAGGTCACAGTTGAGCGTAGAAAATTGGTTAGACCAATACATATACTCTAATATTCATGAGATATTCTTTACAGAGTTTCCTCTTATGCTGCATGAGTGGTTGTCAATATTTGAAACTTGGCAGACAAATTTCCAAAGAAGAGAGGTGGTCAGTTGGAGTGAAAAGTTGATCCGTGAGATAACCAGTGTAAGTAAACCCATATCTAGAGCTATTGATTTTTGGGTCAACAATATTTTTAAAGGGTATATTATTGATTTTGGAGTAGAAATGATAACCTCATATAGTGAGGCTGAAATAAAAAATTTCCAAGGACCGCGAAGAAGGTACTTATTTTTTATAAATACATGGATAAAGATGCTCATCTATGAGAAGGGTATCTTGCAGTTGAGTAGTTACACAACATATCCAAAAGGATGGGATAGTCATAGGTGACCTATAAGGAAAATGGGATATGGTGATATGAAATGTTCCTAGGAAGCAAAGAACTTGAACTAGAAGCTGGATTCCTAAGGAGCGGAAGGAGATTCAGGTCAGGAAAGAGAAGAAATACAGTAGGAGGAAGAGGGAATCCTAGTCTATTCAAAGAGAGTGAGTACAAAGTTGAGTTGCAGTTGTTAACTTTTCATATGCTTAGCTAATACATCAGTATTTCATTTCATTTCCATAACAAAAGCATATACGCAGGATCACTGAAAGAAACAGTATCACAAGAACAACACAGATTTATCCTGGGAAAATCCTAAAGGGAAAAAACCAGCAAAAGCTTCCTCACTATAGATGCCCAAAAAGATAAAAGGTAAAACCAACAAGGAGATCAAAGCCTGATCCTCCTCCTTCTCCAGCTACTTCTCTCTCTCCACTAATGTGCTACACAAGTGAGAGTGTGTGCTCCAAATGAGGAGCACTACACCTTTATTTACATTCATCTGTTCACTTTAATTAACTCATTCAACATGTAGGCTCGAGTTACACATGTAGGCTCAACTAACCACACTGGGGTGCTAATGACCCACCTTTACAATTAGAGGGGACTACCTCATGACTCTTATTAGTTCTTCTGATTAGAAGCATCGGGGTACAAAGTAATACAAGTGGTTCTCCCTGTAGGACCATTGGGGACCACAAAAGATACATATAGAATATTCTTCAAAGTTACAATATTTCAACACTCCCCCATATTCTACAACAACATCAACAACAACAATAATAGGAGAGAGAGAGAATCATCAACATCATCAGGGTAACACATCTATAAATCATTGGAATCTTTTTCAACATCATGTAGTCTTCATCTTCAATCTTCAGTCTTCAGTCTTCAACAACATATTTGATCTTTCCATCAGTAGCAACATCTTCAGCACTTTGACCTTTTGATCAGCAACATCATCTTCAGCTCTTTGAACTTTCGATCAGCAACATCATCTTCATCATATTCTGATCTTTCGAACAACAACATTATCATCAACATATTCTGATCTTTCGAACAACGACATCATCATACTCTGATGTTTCAAACAGCAACATCATCATAATCATACTCTGATCTTTTGATCAGTACGTCGTCATCATCATACTTTGATATTTTGAACAACATCATCATCATCATTATACTCTAATATTTCAATTAGTACGTCATCATCATACTCTGATCTTTCGATCAGTACGTCATCATGATACTCTAATATTTCGATTAATACATCATCATCATACTCTGATCTTTCAATCAGTACATCATCATCATTAGCAACAACCTGTAATCCACAACATGAAGACGAAAGTCTTCGGATCACTTTTGGACCTAATTCCAAGGATGATACAATCCTACCACATTCTCGTCAACCAAATTCACCGGATTTATTACGGGATAATCAGTCCCTATCACTTTAGGACTAGGTCCAAGGATGATGCAATCCTACTGCATTCTTGACAACCAAAGTCACCGGATTGATTACGGGATAATCAGCCCCTATAAATTTAGGACTAGGTCCAAGGATGATGCAATCCTACCACATTCTCGAGGACCGAAGCCTCCAGATACCTTTCGGAATCGAAGTTCAAGGATGATGCAATCTTGCCACATTCTTGGGGACCAAAGCCTCTGGATACCTTTCTGAACCGAAGTTTAAGGATGATGCAATCGTGCCACATTCTCAGGGACCAAAGCCTCCGGATACTTTTCTGAACCAAAGTTCAAGGATGATGCAATCCTGCCACATTCTCGAGGATCGAAGCCTCCGGATACCTTTCTGAACCGAAGCTCAAGGATGATGCAATCCCATTACATTCTAGAAGACCAAGGTCACCGGATCACTTTAGGGAAAATGCCGAGAGATGATACAATCCCACTACATTCTCGAGGATCGAAGTCACCGAATCTATTCTGGATAGATGTCCCAGGATGATACAATCCCTCTTCATTCTCGAGGACTGAGGTCATTGGATCACTTTAGGGAAAGTTCCCGGGGATGATACAATCCCACTGCAACATCACTACTCCCCCTTTTGGGGAAGGTCTTTCCAAACCACACCAAGCTTGTCTCAAAAGTGTTCAAACTTTACTCAAGATAGAGGCGTCGTCAGCACATTAGCAACTTGTTCATCAGTACTCACATACTGGAGATTTATGGCTCCCTTATGCATCATATCTTGAATATAGAAATACCTTATTTCTATGTGCTTCAATCTATTGTGGAATACTGGGTTCTCTATCATCTTTATACAACTTTTATTATCACATAGGATCACGGTACTGTCCAACTCTAGGTTGAATAATCTTGGCATCAGCTTTCGAATCCATATGGCTTCATAACTAGCAGAGAAAGCTACTATATATTCTGCTTCAGCTGAGCTTAGAGCAACACTAGATTTCTTTCTGCTAAACCATGACATCATTGCAGATCCCAAACTATAACATCCACCTGAAGTGCTTTTTTTTCTGACATACTTCCAGCCCAATCTACATCTGTGTAGCCATACAATCTATACTCATGGATACCATCATAGTATAGACCAAAGTCTATAGTCCCTTTCAGATATCTCATCACATGTTTTGCAGCTACTAAGTGAACCTGTCTTGTTTGAACAAGAAATTGACTCAAGGTGTTCACAGCAAAACAAATGTCTGGTCTAGTATTTGTTAAATATATCAATGATCCAATGATCTATCTATAGTGAGTCACATCCACTAATTTTGATGGGTCATCAGCTAACAACTTCAGTTTGGAGTCCATGGGTGTGGCCATGGCTTTGCATTCCAACAAATTGAATCTTTTTAATATCTCTGCTGTATACTTTCCCTGGTTGAGAAAGATTCCTTCTGAACTTTTCCATACTTCTAGACCTAGGAAATAATGCATTAACCCAAGGTCTTTCATCTCAAATTCTTCTACTAGTTTCTTCTTTCTTTCCAAAATCTATTTCTCATTCCCTGTCAAGAATAAGTCATCCACATATAACATCAGGATGATAGGTTCATCTTTTACAACCTTACGATAAAGGTTAGGATCAAATTTACTCTTGGTGAAGCCAATTCTTGACATGAAACTATCTATCCTTCCATACCAAGCTCTAGGAGCTTGTTTTAGGCCATACAAGGCCTTCTTCAACTTGCATACATGAGTATGTCTATCTTTAACTTCAAATCCTTGTGGTTGTTCTATGTATAATTCTTCTTCGATCACACCATTCAGAAAAGTTGTTTGCTAAGTCATGTTCTTCAGGACCTTCATCTTTAGGGAGACATGTAGTTTCTTTATTTCTAGGAGATGTCTCTTCTTCATACACTTCTTCATGTTGGCACTTCCTGGATCTCTTGAGGGTTGTCTCTTCATCAAATGTCACATCTCGACTAATTTCCATGTGATGGAATCGAGGAATATAGATTGTGAATGCTTTGGATACTTCACAATATCCAATAAATATCCCCTTCTTTCCAGAAGGGTCTAACTTGGTTTTTTTCTCTTTTGGTATATGAATATATACTAGACAACCAAATATATTGAGGTGACTTACCTCAGGCTTCCTTCCTGTGAACATCTCTTATGGAATATTGAACCCAAGAGCACTGTGAGATATTCTATTCTGCACATACACAATAGTTCTTGCTGCTTCTTCCCATAGATGCATTGGAGGATCTTGATCATATATCATTGTCTTCACTGCTTCCATGATGGTTCTGTTCTTTCTTTCTACAACCCCATTATGTTGAGGATTGTAGGGAGTAGTTAGTTCCCTCTTGATTCTGGCATCTTTGCAAAAATCCTCAAACTCTTTTGAGGTATATTCTCCTCCATTGTCTGATTGGAGTGTCTTTATTTTCTTTTCTGAATTCTCTATCAAGGCTTTGAACTCCTTGAATTTCTCAAACACTTCACTCTTTGCTTTCAAGAATTATATCCAAGTCTTTCTTGAAAAGTCATCAATGAATGTAATATAATATTCAAAGACACTTAAGGATGTCGAAGACATTGGACCACATACATCTGAATGAATCAATTCCAATGTACCTTTTGTTTTAGTTTCACTCTTCGGAAATGGATTCTTGATGTTCTTTCCCTTCACACATCCTTTGCAAATGCCTTCATGCTTGATGTTCATATCTGGTAATCCCGTCACTAATTTGTTCACATGAGGTAGAGCCTTGTAGTTGAAGTGGGTAAGCCTTCTATTCCATAGTTCACTAGGGTCAGTGGACTCATGATCAAAGGCTATTTTTGAGTGCCCCTTGAGTTTATACAAGCCTCCTTCTTCTTCACCAATGATGATTGCATCTTCAATATTCTTTCCTTTGGGGCACATGAGTACTTGGCCATCTATGAAAGAAACTCTGAATCCTTTGTTATCTAAAGCTGAGATAGAAAGTATTTTTTTTCTTTAAACTAGGTACATATAATACATATTTCATCTTTAGAGGATTACCTGAATAAAGTTTGTAGCTTGCTTCACCAACTCCTTTGATCGGATATTATAGTCATCTCCTAGGGATACTTTATGAGGAGAGCTTATTTCTTCAAGTTTGGAGAGAGTTTTGTTTTGTCCTATCATGTGATTTGAAGCACCACTATCAATAATCCAAGTGTCTTCTCCAGGTGTTATAGACCCAGAGAGTGCAGAGAATAGTACATACTCTTCTGCAACTTCTTCTCTTGCTTGCTTTCTTGGAGGTCCTTTTTCTTCTTCTTCTTCTTCATCTTCATCTTCCGCTATATGAGCATGATATCTTTTGTTGTTGTTGATCCTCTTATTATATTCTTGATTCTTTATAGGAAAATTTTGGGCAATGTGTCCTATCTTATCACAATGAAAACATTGAAAGCTAGAGTAGTCTTTATCTGGATGATTTTCCCTTCTTCTTTGGATTATTCTGGGAGGTTGAGACTCCTTGAAGTTTATTCTCTTGAAGTTAGATTGACTTCTTCTTTTCTTGGTGTGAGTGGCTAGGGATTGATCATCTTCCTTTAGTAAGGTTTCTCTATTTTCCACTCTAGTCTCTTCTTGAATGCAGTCTTCCCATACTACTTCAAACATCATCCTTTCTTTTCTGGCACACATCGTCTAGATGAAGGATTCCTAGGGTTTAGTGAGACCATTGAGAGCAGTCATAACCAATTCATCTTCATCAAGCTTATCTCCAATAGCTTCTAGTTGCTCTTTGATTTGAGAAACCCTTGTGAAGTAGTCTTGGATGGATTCTCCATGACTCATCTTGGTACTCTTCAGTTGAGCTCTTAGATTCATCTTCCTGTTGATGTTTCTTCCCTCATACATTCTGGAAAGGGCATCATACATTTATTTTGGAGTCTTCTTGGATGACAATTGAGGCATCAAGTGATCCTTGATGGAGTCATCAATAATCCTTTGTGCTCTAATCATATCCTTTTTGTGCTTCTCCTTGGATTCAGCTTCTTCAGGTTCTGAAACTTCTTCTTTGACATACTTATCAAGATCATTCTCTTGGAGAATGAGACCAATCCTATATTTCCATGCTCGAAAATTCTCTATGCCTTCTAGCTTCTCCTTAGGCTTAGTGCTTGGGGCCATCTTGTCAGAAAATCACAAAATAATTGAGATTTTGCAGAATGAGAAACTGACCTTACCAGGGGATGCACTTGAATGAAGTGAGTTGACTGGTGTGCTTGGATTCTTGAGATTTCAATTCTTCACCTTCCAAATCAGACTTGCAAGATTCAGCTTCTGTAGTTTTCTGGTTCAACGATTTTGTGGTATACCTGTCAAACTACGGTTTGACTTTTTAGAAGACTCACACATCCAAAAACTATGATTCCAGGCTCAAAATATGCACTCTGGGAGGGCACAACTTTCCATGCAATCATTTTTCCAAAACTCAAAATTTTTCATGAAACCCTAATCTCTTTTGGGGAGAGAGAGAGGGCTATTTTGCCTTGTGAAAGTTATCCTATTCAGGGTGGCTCTGATATCATGTTAACTTTTCATATGCTTAGCTAATACATCAGTATTTCATTTCATTTCCATAACAAAAGAATATAAGCAGGATCACTGAAAGAAACAATATCACAAGAACAACACAGATTTATCCTAGGAAAACCCTAAAGGGAAAAACCCAGGAAAAGCTTCCTCAATATAGATGCCCAAAAAGATAAAAGGTAAAACCAACAAAGAGATCAAAGACTAATCCTCCTCCTTCTCCAGCTACTTCTCTCTCTCCACTAATGTGCTACATAAGTGAGAGTGTGTGCTCCAACAGAGGAGCGCTACACCTCTATTTATATTCATCTGTTCACTTAATTAACTCATCCGACATGTAGGCTCGAGTTAATCATGTAGGCTTGAGTTACACATGTAGGTTCAAGTGACCACACTAGGGTGATAATGACCCACCTTTACAAATAGAGGGGACTACCTCATGACTCTTATTAGTTCTTCTAATTAGAAGCATCGAGGTACAAATTAATATAGGTGGTTCTCCCGGTAGGACCATTGGGTACCACAAAATATATATATAGAATATTCTTCGAAGTTACAATATTTCAACAGCGGCTAGACAAATATTCTTGTGATGAACAGATATACTATAGCCTAATTTTTGAAGGAGCAGAAGAATCTGAAGAATCTACAGAGACACCAAGATCAAGTTGCAACTACATCACATAAGGAGTATCACCAAAGCTAATGTCTAGAGCCTCATATACTGAAAGAGTTGTTAATATTGATAGTGATAGTACTACGACTAGCACGCAAGAGGGTACACCTCCATTAAATTATTCATCAGATAAACCCAAATCCAACTCAATTACTGGGAAGATATTATATTATCGATATTCAATAAGAATGGAGTAGAATATCCGTAGCAACATTGGTTCCTTTGCGAAGTTGTTTGGATGGTTCACCAATTTCACAGTGCGATCGTAAGAAAAGTGGAGATGGTCACTACTCTGAGGGGTTGTGCACTGGACTAGTTTATGAATTTCTGTGTAGTGCCACTAAGAACCCCATAGAATACCCTTGATGGGATTCGACTCACAATGATTTGTGAGTTTAGAAAACCTACATCTGAGTTGGAGTGCATCACTGAGATCAAGGAGATAAAGAAGTTATCGACATAACACATGGATTTTTGATCAGTGGTTTAAGTATTTGCTGGCCAAATTTATTTTCCATATTTCAGATGTACAATATAAGGAGTGGTTTATTTATACGCTATTAGCACACATTTGAGATCATTTGATGCAACAGAATATTGTGTCGCAGACAAAAGCGCTAGAACTAGCGATGAAGCTAGAATCCTCATCGATCAAAGATGGTGATGCAAGAATGATGCAGATTTAGTTGTATTTGGATAATCTAACCATACAGCTTCAAGACATCAAGAAGGGTAAAGAAGCATGTGAGGACCTATGGCACACAAGATGTCGAATGGATGGATACATTGAAGGATAATTGTCCATCATACATGAACTATATCTTGTCGGGTGCACCAAATCCATTGATTACCCACGGGATACCTTGGTGTCGAATATGCCATACTAGAGGGCATCATGACGAAGAGTTCCTATACTTACAGAAGATTGTAAGTATCCCAGCCAACTTATTTTATAAATTTTTCAAATCAGTAGGGCATGATAGGAAGGATTGAAAAGCATGTCAACTCCTAAATGAGAAGACAGTAGACACCTACTTGATGAAGAACGATGGGAAGGTTCAAGATGAACAAGCACAAGCACACTAACTGCTCATGCATTTCCCACAAAACAGGTATCAAAGCTAGTATCAACAACATTATGTGCCACAAAATCAGTACCCAACACAGTAGCCACACTCTTAGGGAAGGGGGCGTGGAAAATTCGAAGGTAGAGGAGGAGGAGGATTTGGCAGAGGAAGAGGTTAGGTTACATGCTATAACCGTGGAAAACCCAAACATTATTCTATATATTTTCAGGAACTTGGAAAGACATGTTCTTACTGCAAAGCACATGACCATAATATGGAGCAATGTTTGGTTGATTGCGAAGTGGAAAGTTGGAAATGTTGTAGGTCCTAACCCTATGTAGAATATGAATTTGAATCCATAAACTACCCTAAATGCTTCGATGATTGTTGTTGAGCCAAGAGATTCTAGTGTTGTTCTCGCAATACAAGGAGGTGCTATGATTGAAGTTGATTAAGATATACCGCAAGAATACCTGCAGCCATAGGTACGACCCGCGACGCAGAAGAAAGTACCATTCGACATTCAAAATCATAAGAAAGTCTTTTTGGAAGCGCGACCAGAGTTTTTGGATCAAGAAAAACCGTCAACCTCAACCATTTTAGAATAATCAACCCATAGTTACCCATATTTGACATTAATTAAATCATTTTTTTCTTATTCCTGGGTTCCTAGATTCCCTCTCTATGCTAGTTGACTTCCGCATGTTCCTGGAAGTAAATAATTGCTAAATTGGGTCATGGAGTGCTTTGGATTCATCATGGAAACTTATTTATCAAGTATGTTTTATTCCTGGTTCCTTAAAGTGGATATATGATTTTTCTGAAAGCTGCCTTGCTTTACAACAGTTTTAAGGCATAAAGGAAAAGCTAGTCTAGGGGAACTTGCCTTGTTTATTGACCACATCCTCCTCCTTCCTTTTCTCCAAAAAAAAGCATGAGTGATTTTTATTTCCACCACTTATTAGCTTTCCCACTTTCTTCAGCTAATTCATGAGGATCTTCATAGATTTGCAAAGTCCGTTTTGCACCTATGGGGGATTTGACTTGATTTAGTAAGCTTGCTTTTTGACCAATTTGAATAGAAACCTAGTGATTTCTAATCTCTCATGTAATTATATATTTGAGAAAACTGTTACTTCATATGTTTGGATTATGTACAGTTACTCAATACAGGATTAAGTTATGCTCTAATTTAGTCTCCTTTTGTGTGAATTTTGCATGTTTGATTAGCAATTTTGTGAGTGTACTGTGATCTATCACTTTGGTTCAATTTCCATATGGTATCATATCCTTTTTATATTGATTTCTTTCCTTCCAAATTTTTATTTCAGGTTCGACATCACTGACTCGTAGCACATTCTACTGACTGAAGGGCACAAGAGCTGAGATATGGACCAATATTAAAGGATCATCTTGACTCCATTCAATTTATTCGAATTAAAAGTTGAGATGGATATATTGTTGAGAGACAAAGGTTTCTACAGGGTTACCATGGCTACTAAAGCAGATCCCAATGCAGCTGCAGAGAAAATAAAATGGCACAATAGGAGGGATGACCCCTATGGTCTTTTGTGTCTGAGTATTTCAAGAGACCTCCTCTTTCATCTTGATTCATTGACATCTCCTAATGAGGTTTGGGAGAATATTAAAGATATTTTTGGAAACATAGATGATATGAGAGCAAATCAAATCAAGAATAATTTCATCTCCTTGAGTCTCGGTAGATTTGAATCATTGCAACTCTATTTTACCAAGTTTAAGGTGCTTGTTTTGTAGTTAAAACAATGTGGGATTGAAAAGAATGAGGAAAAACTATTTTTGACCATTCTCTCAAAGATTCCTCATGATTATTCAGTGTTTGTTTAGACCTTCTATGCCACTAAATTGATAGCTCAAACCTGGAAGATGCCTAATCTTATTGAGTTCATGGAATCTCTCACCCAGGAGCAAGATAAATTGGTGATGATGGGCACCATCAAACCTTTGAAAAACCAAGCTTTGGTTGCTGGAGATTTCAAGGTGCATTCAAAAACAAAGAAAAAATATAAAAAGACACCTGAGCAAAAGAGATACAAGGCAAAGTCTCAAAAGGAGTCCTCGAGATCCAAGAAGAACCCCCAGAAGAAGAAGAACAAAGGAGAAATGAGCAAGTGCACATATTGCAGTAAGGGCTATCATCTTGAGAGATATTGTATGAAAAATAAAATGGACATGTTGACCCAATTACTACAAAAGAACAACATTTCCCTTCCTAAATGCTTAAAGAAGAGGGAATGAGGATCAAATTCATAAGACAAGGAGAGAGTACATGCCTTGGTTTCTGGCACCTCAAGCTCACCTAGCTTCATCATTTATTCTGGAGCTTCTATACATATGGTTTCAACAAGGGAGATATTTTCCTCTCTTGACATGTCGAAAGGTCCACCAATAGTTTTGGGAGATAACTCTATGCCTGACAATATGGGAAAGAGTAGGATTTATATTAACCATGGTAATTTCAATAATGTGTTGTATGTTCCATGTCTTGCCTCTAATATCTTGTCAGTGTATCAGATGACTCACACTGGGTCTCCAAATAAATTCATCTTCTCCCCCAATGAAGTTGAAATCACTGAGATTTCGAATGGTAAAGTTATAGAAAAAGGTGTTGTTGATCACACTTCTAAGCCATACAAGTTTTCCCATTTTGTACCATACTCAAACCCCTCTACTCTTCTTACACATGATAATGAAGCAAGAAACATTTGGAATGAAATATTTGGCCATCTTAAATATAAGTATATTTATGATTTTAGTGACAAATAAATGGTTATAGGGTTACCAAAGATCATGCTTTCTAAGGGATTCTGTCAAGGTTGTATCCTAGGAAAACACACAGAGCACATGTATGAGAGAGCTAGTCATGAGAGAACCTATGCACCTCTTGAGTTGATCCACAGTGACATTGCTGGTCCATTCCCTCATATGTCCATGAGTGAAGTAAAATACGGATTCACCTTCATAGATTATTTTTCCAGGTATTGTTGGGTTTACTTCCTAAAGCATAAGTCTAAAGTCTTTGACCTCTTCAAAGTCTTTAGAGCCTTGGTTGAAAACTAGTTTGGGAGGAAACTCAAGATCCTCAGATATGAAAATGGTGGTGAGTATGTCAAGTCTAAGTTCATCCAGTATTGTAAATATGCAGGTATCCATATGCAGCATTCTATTCCTTACACACCATAACAAAATGGTGTTGCTGAGAGAAAGAACAGATCATTGAAGGAGATGGAAAATTGCATGATGGAGGATAAAAATTTGCACCAAAGTTTTGAGACGAGGCTATAGAATGTGCATCCTATATTCAGAATAGGGTGCCACATAAGAAGCTTGATGGTGTGACTCCTTTCAAATCTTGGAGTGGGCACAAGCAAGATCTGACCCATTTCATGATTTTTGGCTCAAAGGTTTGGGCTAGAATTCCAATTGAAAAGAGGAAGGATTTGCAACCCCAAAGTTAAGAGTGCATATTTGTTTGATGTTATAATTTTCAAAAGGGTACAATCTGATCAAATTTATCACTAAAAAATCCTTCATTTAAAGAAGTGTTCAACTCAAAGAAGAGCCTCTAGCAATAGTTGAAGTTGGAGAGTCGTCTTCACCACCACAGCCATTGATTGTAAGTGAAGAGACTAATGAGTTTTCTGATTATGATATTTCTGATAATGATGAATTAATTGTATATCCTAACATCCCTAGAATACCAAATTCAGAAGAAAGTACCATTCATGTAGCTAGGGAACAAGCTGGAAATCTTAATGACACTAGGAGGACTAGATCTCAATTTGAGAGTGCCCTTTGTGTGAAAGATCCACTCTTTGCTGAGAAGTGTTATTTGATGATAGATTCTGATACATAGACATATGAAGATGAATCACATGATATAATATGGAAAAAAACCATGAAATAATAATTCAGCTTGCTCAAGAAGAACAACACATGGGAACTGGTTGATCCCCCCCAGGGAGAAAGCTAGTGAAGTGTAAGTGGGTCTTTAAAAATAATTTTGTTGTTGATGGTTCACATTCAAATATAAGTAAATATTGGTAGAAAATGGCTAATATTAGGTACATGGTATTGATTACAATGATACTTTTCCACCAGTGGCAGAGATGGGCTCCATAAGGCTATCTCTAACCATTGCAGCTTTGAAGCAATGGGAGGTACATCACATGGATGTGAAGTGTGCCTTTCTGAATGGAGATCTCAATGAATATATTTATATGAAGAAACTAGAATTTTTTGTATATAATCCATATTTAGTGTGCAGGTTAAATAAATCATTGTATGGGCTCAAGCAAGCCCCCAATGCTTGGTATGCCAAGATTGATGGCTTTCTGCTGTCGCTGAGTTTTGTTCGATGCGAGTCTGATACTAATATCTATTTGAAGCTGATTCATGGTTATTTAATGATTATTTTTTTCTATGCGGATGACCTACTAATTACAGGAAGTTCAAATAAAGAGATTGCTTCCTTGAAGGATGCAATGAACCATTCCTTTTCTATGACAGATTTGGGATTGTTGAGCCAATTCTTGGGTCTCAAAATTGCTCAATACCAACATGGAATGAAGGTTCATCAGTCAAAGTAAGCTTCATATTTTCTCACCAAGTTCAGCATGAAATATTGCAAGCCAAGCAAGACTCCCTTCCTTTTAGGAGTTAATCTTGAAGAAGCAGGTTCTTCTCCTATGGTAAATAATACACTGTATAGGCAAACTAGCTTTTCCTTTATGCCTTAAAATTGCTGTAAAGCAAGGAAGGTTTTAGAAAATGAATATATTAACTTTAAGGAACTAGGAATAAATAATACTTGCGAAATAAGTTTCTAGGATGATTCCAAAGAGCTCCGTGACCCATTTTAGAAAGTATTGACTTCTAGGAACATGCGGAAGTCAACTAGCATAGAGAGGGAATCTAGGAATCTAGGAATAAGACAGAAATTATTTAATAAATGTCAAATATGGGTAAATATGGGTTGATTATTCTAACACCCCCCCTTAAGCCTAAATATATGAGTAAATTTCATAAAATTATAGGGCCTAGAAACAAGGATTATTCACCCTTTTACATACTGCATGTCCATACAACCAAGGAAAGAGGAAAAAACCCAGTGGAAAAATCCTCCCTTAAACATGGACAGGAAAAAAAAATTTGGAAATTTTGTTATCAATCATTCTGCATCACATGATCAAAAACCCCTAGCAGTGATATGAGATTACTGAAGGTCTTCTCACAGAATACTTTGGTGAAGATATCTGCTACTTGTTCTGAAGACACGCAGTAGAGTAGAGCAATGGTACCATCATGCATAAGCTCCCTGATATAGTGCATATGGATCTCAATGTGCTTGGTTATTTTTATTTGAACTAGATCAGTGGATATTCGAATGGTGATTTTATTGTCACAATAGATGACTATTGAAAAATATGATTCGAAGCCACATTCTCCAAGTATCCTTTGCAACCATAAACATTTAGTAGATGCATTTACAACTCCTCTATACTCTACCTCTATAGATGAAAATGATATGGCACTCTACTTCTTACTTAACCAGCTGATTGGTCCTTCTGTAAGCATGAACACATATCATGAGGTATAATTTTGAACTATGTTGTCACCTACCCAATCACTGTCAGTAAATCCAACTATCTCTAAGTCAGATTTGATTTGTTCAGTTTGTATAATTCATTCCTATTCACTGCATCAATAATTTGGACTCTTTTCTTGATGATATAAATGGAACAACAATTCTAACATGGTATCATATCCATTCAAGTGAGCTTCATGTCTGTCTACTCTCCATTGAACACCAGATATAGTTGGGTTTCCACAGAAGTCCCGTAAGGAGTGCCTTGCTTCCTTTGAATTTATTCAGAGTGGAGGTGCATGCATGATGGACCATGATGAAAGGATTGATTCTAACATATTTAAAATACTTTTTGTTTTGTAGGTATATTTTGTAGTTTCAACTTCATATGGATTCAAGATTATCAGTTCCTCTTCTTACTCCATCCACAAGATATTCAGAATGGAGTTGAAGATGAATGTATCTCTAAAGAGACAGGGGCTCTACGAGGTATCTATAGGACTTGTTAAAGAGTCTTATAAAGATGAAAATGACTGGATACATTATGGTGATAGATATTTTGGAAGAATATGTCTTCCTATTTCTCCTAGCTTGCACTTCCTTATTGATTCTGTAGAATACCCAAATGATCTCTGCACAAAACTGGATAGAACCTTTGGGAAACAAAATGAGGATTATTATAGAAATTTCGAGAGCACATTCAGAACCACAAGATTTATTTATTCAAAAGTCTCATCCTCTACTCTCTCTAATGAACTTTTTCAAGATGAATAAGAAGCAGAATCTTCCACACAGTCAATTCGAACTGAAGGAAGTCTCCTTGGAGTGTCTACTTGTCCTGCTGCTCTGAAATTTTATGAGATATTTGATATCTCATGTTCTCATATGGGCGATCCAGAAGAATACATTGAAATATATGTTATTGAATAAAAAATATCCTTCCATTCTATGCGAAAATTCTCCAATGATTCTTCTATTATAAATTATGTGCATAGTTTACTAGCGATTACTCCGGGAAAGGGAGAGGAATTTGATTTATTTGTCTCTAATGATGTTGTTGGTGTGAAGATAAGTAATTATTTGGATATTTTGGAAATAATATAATATTTTAGGATTAATCCATTCACTATCATTGATCTATATCTTCCAATAAATTCCTACATGATTGCATGCACCAATACTCAGAATTTTGAAGAAGGAGAAAATTGTGTATCTATCATCTCAATGGAGCACATCCTTGGATGCGATATGCCTATTTGGATATGATATAATATTTTTTGGATCTGATATGATATTATTTGGTTCAATATTTCAGTTTCATGAGCTTCTCGTGTTGCTTGTAGTTGGTCTCATGAATTTTGGTGTGAAAAATCAAGTACCAAAAGTCTCTTTCAAAATTACTGCTAGGGAATTGATGTCAGTTTTCTCTCATAAGTTTGATGATATTATATATTGTCAGTATTTGTATATTTTGAAATAATATCATATTGTATAATTGATCCATCCATTCTTATTTATATAGAGATTCCACCAAATTCCTACATGATTGTATGCATAAATACTCAAGGTTTTGAAGAAGGAGAAAATTGTGCATCTACCATCTCAGTAGAGAACACTCTTGTATATGATATGAAACTATTTGTATATGATATGATATTATTTTTATATGATATGATATTACTTGGTTCATGTTTTAATTTTTGAGAGCTTCCACTGATGCTTGTATATGGTCTCATCAAATTTGGTGTGAAAAATCAAGTACCGCAATTCTCGTTCAAAGTTGTTGCTGGTTATTTGATGTTAGTATTATTTTATGGGTTTGTTGATATTATGTTTTATGTATCTATGGATATTTTGGAAATAATATCAGATTTTAGGACTGATCCATTCTCTCTCTTTGATCTTGAGATTCTAGCAAATTCCTACATGATTGCATGCACTAATATTCAAAATTTTGAAGAAGTACAAAATTGTGCATCTACCATCTCGGTGGAGCAAAATTTTCGATCTGATATGAAATTATTTGGATCTTATATGATATTATTTGGATCTGATATGATATTATTTTGTTCAAGTTTTAATTTCCAATATCCTTCATTCATGCTTGTAGCTGGTTTCATCAATTTTGGTGTGGAAAATCAAGTACCGCAAGTCTTCTTCAAACTTGCTGCTGGGGATTTTATGTTAGTTTCCTCTTTTGAGTTTGCTGATATTATATTTTGTGAATAATTGGTTATTTATGAATCTATATAATATTATTAAGCTCAATCATTCACTCTCCATAGCCCCAAGGCTTCTGTACCTATATATTTGATCACATGCTCATCTCCTCACGAAACTACTAAAGATGGAGACATTCTGCATTCGCTTGGACACTTTATACTAACACTTGGGGATGATTTTACCTCAAATGGTTTGATGTTCAAGTCTGAAATATATAATTTTTTTGGGTGTTCCTCACATGGTTCTAATTCTCAAGCATTTTTTCTCTCTTACAAGTTGATTTCAGTTGCTCTACATGGGTCTCGTTTTAATCTTCCAGTTGTCTATATTCATGATCCAGTTGAGCACATTATTCTTCTTCCAAAGAGGAATATTCCTATAGAAATAATCATTTTGTTTGGATTCATAGGTTCAAATGCACAGATTCATGGTTTTGCTACATAGAAGAACCAAAATATTGCTTTGTTGTTGCATAGTGCTACAAATTGTAGCAAAAGATTTTGCAAGTTTTTAACTTGTATTTCTTGATTACTGCTTATCTTGAGGGGGCAGGTTTCCCATGAGGTTTTCCCCTATTTCCATGGTTCTATTAAGAAGCATTTTTATATTTTAGATTATATATGGATAACTTAAGGCCTTCTTGCCAAGGCCCATAGTTTTCCAAGTTAGGATTCAGGGGGGTGTTAGGATTTATAATCCTCCCTTGACCAAACTATCTATTAGATTATTTTATCCTAAATTAGGAGTTTTATTTAATTATTTGGGTCCACTTGGCCTAATGGGGCCACATGTACCATTTACTAGAGTGTGGGGAACACCGATAGAGGACAACTTCCATTGACTGCACTAACATGCATTAATGTAGGAGCCTCCTAGGAAAATACCTACATTTTAGGAGCCAATGGGAGTTTCAACACCAACCTCCTTCAGTCAGTTGGATTTGGAAATAGTTAAGCTTAGTTATTTTCTAGTTACTTTCAGTTAGATCACAATCAGCTCAGTTAGCACAAGTTAGACATGACCGCATCTGGATAAGGCACTTTTCCTCACCTACCACTTTAGTTAGACTGAGTTAGCTGATTACAATTGATTGTGTGACTTTATTAGACATTTGGTGTTAACCACTTGGACTTCGATAGTAAGGTATACATATTTAGTTAGCCATGTAGTGAGATACAGTAAAATCCATTTGGTAGATTCAAATTCATCCCCAATGATTCGAATTATTTCCTATGTAATGAAGATAATACTATAATTCTCTGAGCAATACTTTTCTATTTCCTATGAGATTTGATTTGTTCAGTTTGTATAATTCATTCCTATTTAATGCATCAACAATTTGGATTATTTTCTTGATGATATAAATTGCACAACAATTCTAACACACATTTGGACCACTTAGACTAGAGATATATCAATGAAACCTTGTTTCTCCACTTTTGGACTCATTTTCCATCTTTTATGGAGTCATTGCACCCCTGTATGAGGTATTTATTTTATGTCCATGATTTAAGGAGATGGAGTGCACCCTCTTAATGATTTTGTAAACCTATGCATTAATGGTCCACTACATGCCAGCTATTCACCCCATGCACCCACTTCATGGATGTGTTCACACCTATTTGACTATCCTAACCTACTTTTGGTCTCTATGATTCATTGCACTTCATTATGGCACCACCTTTGGTCCCTCATATTCATTAACCCTCATTATGGTCCAATCTAGGGTTTACACTTGGCTCTATGTCATTGATGCATAAAAATTTTCAATCTAAGCCTACCATTTGCCAACTAATCATATGCTTTGTTGGGCCCAATGTATTTTTTCCCATGATATTTACCCAAGGTATTGCATGGGATAATGTCTATCTATTGTACTAGTTTTTTCTCAATAAGCACACTAATGGAAATAATACTTTAGATAGGTTTCTCTAGTTTATGTCTCAAATTCTTCTCTCATATTATGTTATCTATAGAATAATTATAAGTAAGAATTGATAATGAATCTATATCTAGGTGGTTTGCACATGAATCAGAAATTCGGTTGTGATGTTGTGAAAGATAAATATGACACCTTCTTATCCAATTTTATTTAGTATCCTTTTTATTTCTCACCACTCTATTAGAACTTATAATATATTCCCATTTCTCTAAAAGTTCCTCCCCAATTTTCTCTCTAACAATAATAGCATAGATGTTGTAGTCTCTAGTAATACATGAAGGAAACAACATTGTTTAGGGATTCAGAAATGAAGGAATGCACATGGGCCAACCATATATAGCATTCTAATCTATGCTTGTAGTCTATTTTAAAGTTATATTTTATGTTCAATGCTGAAATTAGAGTGCATGCAGATGATATTTCGAGTATTATACTATGATACATTATTATAGGACCGAGGTTCTCTATTATAGGGAAATTTTGTGTGTATATTTGGAACACTTACATAGAATATGATAGGGCTTCATCACTGATTCAGTTAAATAGGGTGCAATAGTAGAGGTGACCCTATTTTTTTATTCATTCAGTTTACTAGCAAGTTTGTGCATTGTTTTCATTCTTCCTTGAGTTAAATGAAAAAAACATAGATGATTTTTCAATTGTTGAAATTTCTTATAAGAATCTTTTATTATTTTAAAGTTGTGATTTATTATTAGCTATTGTTATCACTTTACAATTAATGTATTTTTTTTCATATCTAGGAATGATCTGGTTCATTCCCATGTGCACAATGGGGAAAACAATTGAATGAATGAGTCAAGCTCTCTTATGGTGGAAGCATAGAAAAAGAACAACTAAATAAGGAAATACAATATATCAATAGAAAGTATACGCACAGACAATATGCAAGAATTCGAACCAAACGCTTATTTTCAATGAAAGATGGATCAATATGACTCATTGAATTCATCAAATGAATTGATTGATGTATACTACAATAGTGTACATGTTTATATAGAATGTTGAGACACTTGGGTGACTAACTGTTATGTTCATCGGACAAAAGAAGTTATAATGATTCGAAATTTCAACCATCGCGGATGATTAGAAGATAAAGATATAATATTTTGATGTTTGACAGACGTCAATGTCGATAATGCATGTGGAGATGTTGTATGTCGAGTTGTTTGTGTCGAGGGTAAGACTTTTCTAAGTCGATGTTGAACCTATTGATGCAGTTGAAGTAGTCGAAGTGCTAGACATTGTCAAAGTTGAAAAACATTCCAACTACTAGTTGGATCATTCCTCCTTCCTTATGAAACAATGGTATCCATTGTGTATTCTTTCTGGTGAAGAAGCGTGTTGGCTATTTTAGTAGTAGAGTACCATTTTCCTTATGCGGGGATATGTCCATCTTTATCAATTTGAAACAAGGGAATTGAGTTCCTCCTGGTATGGTGATTGCATCGTACCACAATGGTATTGTAAATGAGAGGTTCCTAAACATCTAGATGAATGTCTTTGAGTTATGTTGTTTCCAAGTCATTTTGTTCCAACAATGGTGCATGGTATGGTCGAAGTAGATCTACATTAAAGACTGGATGTAGGCGAAGGAATGCAGGAATTTTGAGCTGAAAAGTGTTTTCTCCAATATGTTTAATGATTCTATATGGACCATATTGCAAATATTTCAACTTTATATATGGCCCAATGAAGCGCTCTTTCTTTATATGTAACCAAACATGATCCCCAATCTGGAATGAAAGAGAAATATGATGCTTATCGTGTTGGGCCTTATCTTTTTCATTATCTCATTGCAAGATTCATGTGTTTTCTTTTGGATGTTGTAGATTTGATCTATGAACTTTAATTCTTTCTCAAATTATCGTCCATTTCTTAAGAGCTTGCACAATGGCATACAGTTCTTTTTCATATGTTGAAATACTTCCCAACAGTGTCGTTTAAAGTTTAAGAATTAAACATAGATGGGTGATCTGACTTAGTGATCACTCCACCAAGGGAATAGTCTGATGCATCTATTTCAATCTGAAAGGGATGATGCAAATCAGGTAACACAAGAACTGGTGTAGTACAAATCTTGTTTTTTAGCTGTTCAAAATCTTGTTCTTGTGTTGATGTTCATTTGAAGATAGTTTTCCAATTTCCCTTAGTCAACTGATTCAGAGGCCATGCGTTGTGACTGAAGCCAAGTATGAATCGTCGGTAGAAATTCACAAAACCAAGAAAACTTCTCATTTCATGAATGTTTTGAGGAATGGGCCAATATTTAAGGATATGTACTTTTTCTAGGTTGACATGAATTCCTGTGAATTCAATTACATACCCCAAATATTTGATGTTTTTCATCATAAATGAACATTTTCCCATGTTCATATATAGTCGATCTTGTTGGAGAGTGTCAAATACTTTTCAAAGTTGTCTCATGTGTTATTACCATGATCGACTAAAAATCATGATATTGTCAAGATAGACGATGACACACTTGCCGATGAAGGGTCATAAAAGGTTATCCATATATCTCATGAATGTTCCATGTGCATTGGTTAAGCAGAAAGGCATGACTAACCATTCAAACAATCCTTCCTTGGTATTGAAAGTCAGTTTCCATACATAGGTGGACTCGATCAGAATTTGATGATATCTCGACTTAAGTTCAAGCTTCGTAAAGAACTTAGCACCATTTATATATTCAAATATTTCATCTATCCTTAGAAGAGGTTATCTTTTCTTTACCAAAATTTTGTTGAGAGACTGATAGTCAAATCACATGCACCAAGTCCCATCTTTCTTTGGAACTAGGATGACTACACTTCTACAAGGAGAGGCGATGGGGCATATATTAACTTTGTTGATCAAATCCTAGATTTTCCTACAAATCTCTTCGTTCATGAGAATGTATCTTCTATAAACATATGTGTTAGGTAATGAAGAACAAGGAACAATTTCAATGGATTGTTTTACCTGTCAATGAAGAGGTACTCCATTCAGCTCTTGAAATACATTTCGGTATTTCTTAAGAATGTGGTCGATCTATTGCTTCTATCAGGATTTGTGTTGGTCGATGAGTCGACTTAATTCTACAGCTTTCCTGGAATGTTGAGGCTTTATCATAATTAATATGAACTTCTGAGCATGATTAATAAGCTTCTTTGTTTTTCTGGAAGTTATCATAGAAATCGTTGATGTGGGTTTTCACTTTGGTATGTCATACTATTGATTCCGAATTTTTGAAATCACCTTCTAAGGTCATGACTGATAGGTACCATGTTGATCCCATAAGTAAAATTCCCAAACACGACGTTGACTATGGAAAGAGGTGCCACGTCATAGAGTGCTTAATCTTCAAAAGGATTAATGAAGTAGGTGAGTATACATTGGTGAATGATTCTTGGTTACTGACCATGCTTCATCCAACCGATATTGTAAGGATGAGGATGTGGAGTGGTGACAAGAGCTAATTTCTTCACAAGATATTCCAAAATGAAGCTCTTCTGGCTACCAATATCCATAATAAGAAGTAATGGATCTTTCAAAACCTATATCTATGAATGGAACAAGCGCTCTCATTCCTCCTCATCGACTATAGTCGAGGTTGTTGGAGTGGTCAAAGTCAAAGAAAAGAAAAAAATGATGCAATTGGATAAGATTCTACCAGGGTTATGTCGGATAAGTTGGATGTCGATAATTTTTCCAAAAATGTATTTAGAGCTTTGCATTCTGACATATCATGCCATGCCGAATTGTGATAATCACACAATTTCCCAGTAGGAGCTTGCTTGGTGCAATCCTGATTGTCTTTATGAACATTCCTCTTGTGATGATCAGGCTTTGGCAGATTCTGCTGAGAAGGGTGCTTAAAATTGTTGGATTCGGCTGGTGACTTATTGTCAGATGTTCGACCTATTGGCTTGTTCGTGAAACATGTTTTTCCTTTTTTTTTAGATTCAATCTTACCGGCATAATGAAATACATTTGCAAGCATACTGGTAGTTGGAAACACAGTCTCTTGTTGAATGTACGGGGATAATTCACTGACGTACTTTGGGAGAAACAATTTCTCTTCTTCTTGGAAACCAAGTCTAGCCATGATTCGATGGAACTTGTCGGTGTAACTCTGTACTGACTTGTTTTTCCATTTCCTTAGCTTCTACCACTTCTTATACTGTTGTTCAAGATACTTGGGTGGGTAGAACTCTTTTTGGATGTGTTCAACAAATTTTACCCACATGTCTATGACGACGCATTATTTTTCCATCTTTGTTGATAATTTACTGACCAACAATGTATGGAGCTTGACATATTTAAGGATGCAATGGTGATTTTTTTTGCTTTAGAGATTTGATTCCCGAAGTAGTACAATTCCAGTTGTTGTACCCAATTATCAACGGATTTTGCATCAATATTTCCTTCAAGTTTTGGTATGTCTAGATTCATTTGCACTTTGAAGGGGATGATTTTATCAGAGTGTCGCCACGTTGAGGATTCTTTGTAGTTTGAAGCGAATTGCAAGAGAATATCACTGAACTCGGGGAACATTTCGGTCCGCTAGTGAGCCAGTGATTTTTCTATGTGTTTCTCTGTCTCATTAGTTTGATTTCTATTGTATGCTTCTTCGACCATCTTTTTTGAAGTCGAAGGAAATGTCTGCTTGTATTGTTGAGTTTGCAAGCTTGTTTGAACATGCATAATTTAAATAGCTTCTATGCAAGTGCTTATGTAACTTAAGATCTGAATCAAGATCAAGCTCTAAATCATGCTCTTGTACTAATGATCCATGCCATTCCCAGGTGCATCATGGGGACAACAGTCGAGTGAATGAGTCAAACTTTGTTATGGAAGAATCACAGAAAAAGAACATGTAAAGAAGGAAATACACTATATCAATAGAAAGTATGTACACATACAATATGCAAGAATTCGAACCAGACACTTGTTTTCAATGAAAAATGGATCTATATGACTGATTGAATTTATCAAGTCAATTGATTGATCTATAATAAAATAGTGTACATGTTTATATATAATGTTGAGACGCTTTGGTGACTACCCCTTATGTTCAGTTACAAAATAAGTTATAACAGTTCAGAAGTTCAACTGTCGTAGATGACTAGAAGATAGAGATGTACTCTGTTGATGTTCGACACTCATCAATGTCGACAATGCATGTTGAAATGTTGTATGTCGGGTCGGTTTTGTCAAGGTTCGGACTTGTCGAATATGATATTGAACCTGTCGAAGCAGTCGAAGTAGTCGAAGTGATAGACTTTGTTGAGGTTTTACAACATGCCAACAACTAGTTGGATTAAGGAAAAATAATTAGTTTAAGAGACCCCTCAATTTTTTTTCTAGTTTTATTGGTTTAATACTTGCAGGTATCATCACCATTTATTGAACCGAAATGGCATTAGATTCCATTTTCTAAAACCTTTTAGGAATTTGTGTATATATAGTAGGGATTCTTCTAGGAATAGGGAGTTGTCGGAAGGTTTTAGGGGTGAGATACATTATATCCTTGCTTGATAAAAGTATTATGGATTATTGATAGGTTTCTCATTAGTTTGGATTTTGTGTAGTATCGAAGCTTTAGCGATAATGGGTCTTGGTATTTGAGATAATCACATGTTCGAGGGAAATCCTAATTTTGTAGCTTGGAAGGGCATGTTTAAATATCTTTATTAATTCATGACATCCTTTTGATCAGTGGAGATATTGAATTTCCCTTATTCATGATAAATAAAAGTATTTTCATACCATACTAAGTATATGATCTATTGTTTACTTTTTCTCTAAGTTGATCTTTGGAATTAGTCTTTGATCCTACTTTGAGGATAAGGCATCTCCAAAAGGGGTGACATATAAGAAATGTAGTTACATAGTTAAACCTAGTTGATCAAGAACTTTCTTATGAGTTGTATAATTAGGGAAAAGCAACTCAATGCATTGAAATGATACTATTTTTACCTCCATATTTGTATGTAACCCTAGCTCATAAAAGGAGGATTTTTTTTTAAGATACCAAGCATCATGCAAAGGTATATTGTGTTGATGTTCCCATTTTATTAGAACATGTCTGATGCATAGTACCATACCGAGATCCCAATGTTCTCATTGAGCCTTGAGGATACATTTCAAAAAACGTTTTAGTCAACAAGGAGAGATGAGTGGACAAATATTGGAGCAAGGGATTGTTATACTCCAATCCCACAATCGAGTCCAAGCCCAACATTATGCATGTGTTGTCCCTAGGGTTCCATGAAAAGTTGCCACAAATAATGTTGTATACCATAAAGTACCCCCTAGAGAAGTGATTCTCTATAAACGGGTGGGGTGCCCCTTTTGATTTAGGTGATCACATTCAATCAAAACTAACTTAACCCAATTTTTTTATGCAAACTTAATATACTTATGGAACCAATAGTGGGATAACCTAATTATGAAAGTCCTTAATTGTAACTATAAGTATAATAAAGTTTAGTACAAATGCAAAGAAACCTTAAAATCTTTAAAATGATAAAACACACACACACACATTAATCAGTTTCCTTCCCCTACGAAGGAAAAGATCTTCAAACCTTTTTTTTAGAATAACAATGATGTAAAATACTTTAATCATTGATATGTAACCTCTAAGAAAAGTGAAAATATCCCTAAACTTGATGGAGAACTAAGAAATGAAAAAAATATTTCTTTAAATATTGATTCATCCAGCTACATGATGTGACCACAAGTTTCCTCAAGGAAATAATTGATCCAAATGCTAGTTGTCCAAAGAAAACATTAACACACTAGAGGGTCATTGCGAGCTGAAGGAAAGAAACATGATATGTTATTGTGATCATAGAAGCATGACTGGTAATAGTAGAAGGAAAGAGAAAGGTAAATCACATCTATAGATATTCCTAATGATAGAGGGGTTCCACATATTTATTTTTGGTACAATCCTACCATATCACAGTTATGAGAGGTAATTAGGGAGAGGAACAAAACGAAAATGAATATGGGGTGTACAATGGATACATTAAGGGAATTATCTTCGATGTCATCCATTACATAGGGCATGTTTCCCCACTTTATAGGGTCACTTTTAGACACCTCCTCCACTACATGCATGAAAAAGAGTTTTTATCGCATAGGATATGTACATGGACCAGTTCATTTCCTACAACAAAAAGGCTAATATCATCATGAGAAACATATTTCCTCTCACATATATTCCTGAGGCAATTTTCATCTACAATTTCGAGCAACATGTCATGAACCGTGGTTAATTTTCCAAAGGTTCAGGAGACTTTGCTATCATCATCATTCACAACCTTGGCAATGACGAATATAAAGTTAAGTTTTCTTTATTTGCACATATTCAATTTCTTCTATTGCCTCTTTTCAACGGGTGATGACAGAAGATGGTTTCCTAAGAAACAAAACTATCAACCTCTTCAATGGATGGAAATTCAAATATTTCATAAATACACTGATAGTAGTTACCCTTGGAAGTTTTACCACTTAGTGTCATCTCCATGAAAGATAATCCCAATGTGCTCACCTTGCTTAGTTTCAAAATTGTCCTTTTTTACTTCTTTAACCATTTTGATATTTAGGATGGATTATGTTTGGAATAACAGTCCTTGGTACCTGTGCTTTCAATGACATTTCTAAATAGTTCTTCAATGCTATCTCCAGTAGGTTCTACCAAAGTCCTATATTTCTTGATCTCTTTGTTTTTGGGTGAAAGATTATTGAAAACTTTTTCTATCCTCCATGGGGTGGACTTATATTTTCCTGTGTTATTGCATCCTTATCAAACACCGGTCTCTTCATAACACCCTACTTGGATTTGCTCCCTTACTCTGAATTTTATTTAACTAGAGGTGTATTCTTTTATCTATGCATATTTGTGCTAATAGGCTATATGCTTATAGAGAGGGGAATTTTTCATAATGTCTCTATGTTGATGAAACAATATGCACTTAAATGGGACATTTTCATAATACATAATTAGAATCCTTTCTTTCCCTCCACATTCCACATTCCATAGTTATCTATCCCTAGAGAGAATGACTATTTACAAACATTTTGATTATGATAATGAAATGGTAAACGTAGCAAGTGTGCAAAGAGATACTTCATTCCTCCAAGTGAACTGCTAGACAAAATTTAATGCTATGGAAGAAGAAGAGAAATCTCATATTGTGTAAACATACAAGGATATCCCTTAATGTTAGAGATCAATCTTCTAATATTTCAAATACCAAAGATAAAAAAATCAATGCAGAGTTGAAATCTGAACTTAACACTCACTCTTTTGTACCATTCTTGTGATACCCACAAATAAAACTATTGCAAAATTCTCTTTTTACTACTAAAATAACTTACCCATGAATATTTCCTTAAATATGTAACACCACTGAAAACATAAACATTTTGAATGCATTTCTTAATAGCTGGAGGGTTTGTTTGTTTGAGAAATGGATGATTCTTCTTGAGTACCATAGGTTGTTTCTTGAGAAATCCATTTTGAGTAAAAAAAAGGGTAAAATGTTGTCATCATTGGCGTCTTTGACATGCTTTTCTTTCATAAAATGGGTTTCACCCTCAAACACAGGGCTATCATGTTTTCGGTGTCTAGGTAATAAGTCCATATATGAGGCATAATTGTTTGAGTTATCTATGGTTTGATTTTGAATCCTTCCTCTGTAGTTTTATTTGAGTGTTATTGTTTATTTTTCTCTTGGGAAGTGATTTAGGAAGTATGTTCAGTAATACTAATGGGTTTTTCTAAAGGTTAAATTCCATGGGAGCATGAATAAGAATTTTAGGTTTTGGTGTAAGTCCTTAGTGAAGGCTCTAGCCCCGATGGGTTCCATGTGATTACTAACTTTTTGAAGCTACAATCTACCCACTGAAATTTTATAAAAGAATTATAATGCACTTTTTATGATCCAACAGTTGTCTAGAGTCTTCATTGTACATGTGGCTATATCTATGCAAAATTATGAGGCTAGACTATATAGAGTTCTAGTTAAAAACTCATGTGTAGAGTGAAATATGAATATCTTCATTGACTTTTGGGAAAGAATGCACCTGCTTTCTAGGCATCTCATAATCACTTTTATAAAACTGCATCAAACAAATTACCTTTTCCATCAAAAGATTCCTTAAATCCAACATTACTATTTTTGAATTTTTGGAAAGGAATACTAGAAAATTATTAAATGTCTTGATAATACCATTGTTAGGAAAACAAATTCATCCATGTGACCTTTAAAATTGTCCATGCTTACAACTTAGATGCATTCGGATTTTGGTATTTGAGTAAGTCATCATGCAAGAGATGGACTTGAGCTATATAATGGGATCACAAAACAATGTGCATGGGAATCACTCGTGCATGAAAATTTTGAAATCACATAAACATTGAAAAAATAACCATGCAAAGGTATATTATTTCCAAGATATATATCGAAAAGAATGGAATACAACTCTAAGCCACTAAACCTAGTATCATAATCATTAGAAGAAAATTTAAAGCTATAAAAAACAATGTGAATGAACTAGAGAGAACCCATGTCTTAATAATCCTATGGAGTTGATTCCTTTATTTAGAAATCATGAAACATATGAAAAGGGATGCTCACATAAATATGTAGGAGATAATAAATGGTTACAAACTTTAAAGTGTTCCCTGATTCTCTCCTACACATGATGCTACAAGAAAATGATGATTGCTTCAACATTTTTATGACTGCCCCATGATTTTGAAAGGTGCATTGAGTTTCCTCCTTTTTACTTTTTTGTCGATACACTACATGGTGAGATCCAAACTAAATGACCCGCTATTGCAAATTGTCTTAGAGAATACCCATTCTATGCATAGATATAACACTTCTTTACTAATTTTTCAACCCTACTAGAATGCTTATTTATGACGACTCGGATGATGGTTTCTCCCTCAAAATGGACCAAATTAATTTTACAGATTATATCATGCTTTTTCATGGTTGTAGGTGACTATTTGATACTAATGCTTCAATACAGACCTGAAGTTTATGTTTAAGTGTTAATTTACTATTGCTCAAGGCATATAAACACCACAAAATATAAGTGGCTAATACCACCACATAAACAACACAAAATGTAAGTGGTGCTAATAACACCACAAAAATGTAAGTGGTTCCAATACTACCACATTAACACCACCTAATATAAATGGTGCTAACTTGTGCTGTTGAAAGATGGATTTTCTTATTATCACTTTGCAAAGAAGCATGTGGGTGAATACATTAAAAAAATTTCCATTATGAAAAACATTGATTTAATTGAGAAGCCCATAGTCTCCTCGGTAATAAGATCTACCAATGATATAATAGATAAATAAATTTCTAGTTATAATGAAAAATACAAAAAATTAATTTATAGTATACAAGTATTGAGAAAACTCAAGTATTTCGTAGTCAAGTGAAAACTAATAGCTAACTCATCCCAATATAGAGTGCCTTCCCATCCACAATAAGGCAAATTAAATGAAAATATTTATAATTTCTCTATTGCATTCTAATGGCTCTATTCACAAAATTTATATATGACAATGTTTATGTTTATTTTTAATGTTAACATTATGAAATTAAAATTTAATGAAAATTTAAATTAATTTTATAACAAATTTATAAATCGTCATAATTTTAATAACAAATATTTTGAGATTAGGTTTTAATATAAATATGTAAATATATTTGCTATTATTGAATTATATTTTTTTAACCTTTTAAAAAAAAAATTAGACTAATTTAATATATGAATTGGATAATAAGAATACAACTTCCATTTTTTAAAGATAAGAAGGAAAGTAGCTTGTTTCTTATGATACTGGCTTATAGCTGTTAATATGAGTTGCACAGCTTTGTACCACTTGGTTCTTAATAAATGTTTTGGTTCATTCTTTATAAAGAGCATTTTAGTCATTTAGATCAATGAAATAACCTTCTTATATTTTATAACGGTGGATTTTCAACTTTTTTGTTTTATATAACAATAATACTCATTCTTATGTCCTATATATATTTTTATATATATGTATTTTGTAAATATTAAACTATTTTTGTTATTTTCAATAAAGGTATGTTTCTAAGTAATCTTGTTATTAGCCTGAGTTGACAATTCCTTAGTAATCTTGTCTTTGCATGTTGGTCATTTCCGATACAGTTATTGGTCTGCGCACATCTTGTTCGTCCGAGTTCTTCCAAATTATCCAGCATTGTTGAGTACCTCATGTTGGTTGATGGTGGATTACTTAATGCCTCCTTCCAGTGGATTCCATTCCATCAACTTCAGATCATCTGTTATGGAATAGGAGTCTAGATTCCATTGATTGCCTTGAGACTTTCATTCATCAGTGGTAGGTTCTCTCACCATTGATAGTTTTGGGAATACATTAATTTCCCTTGATCGATGGATTTCTTCAAGTCTCTCAACCTCAAAACATCTATTCACACTTGTTATATTGCACTCTGTACCTTGATTCCCATTATCATTATCGGTCTGATATCTTGCATTTGTTAATGGTATACATTAATGACTGGTAATAAGACGATGGTCCATCATCTTCAACCTTAACACCTTTATTCGGGTGATGGGATATGTACTTATAGCGGTTTACATAGAAGACCTATAAGCTTGGTGGCATTCCACATGTACTACCTGTTTGATCATACCAGTATTTATGAGATGTCAGCTCTCATGACCAGATTCCATTATATTATCAAATATATTCATCCATTATGAAGATCTTGTTCACTATATATTGTACGTAGCGATGACCACATGTGACATATGTCTATTATTCCTATTCATGGCCATTGCACTCTTATGTATTCGAGACTGTCACATGTATATTTGCAGTCACATGCTAGGATTTGTCATTGTATTGTACCATATGAGTGGTTTGTATTCCACCTCGGCCTTCATTACTCCACTTGACAGATGGATATAATGTATTTTGGCCATCATGTTACCCCTCTTACCTCACACATTAAGGGGTATTTGTTATAGCTCATTTTACCACACTTGGTAGATCGCGCCTTTAATGCTTTCCATGTCACTCTTTAGACTCCTCTTTGGACCCCCCTTGCTGGAATTATACTTTGATGATCCAAGAAAGTCCCTAAAACAACACCTCTTTGCTGGTATACATGACTTTTAAACTAATATCCGCGTGTACATGCAGCTTGCTCCACTGCAGTCCACTCCACAGTAAGACCCGCAAGTCATAAGCCAATGGTACCATATATTAATAAAGTTATAATAATAATGAAAAATATAAAATTTAGTTTGTAAAGTATTGACAATTCGGTAGTCAACTCAAAACTAATAGCTAGTGAATGCTAACTCATCCCTATATACAGTGCCTTGTGCATGCATAATAAGGCATATTAAATGCAAAGATTTATAGCTCCTATACCACATTTTAATCGCCTCTTAGTGTGTTTTGACTAGTGGGTACATCTACAAAAAAATTTACACATGGCAATCTTTATGTTTATCTTTAATCTTAATATTAATTTTTTTATGAAAGTGAAATTTAATGAAAATTAGATAGATTAATTACGTCGATAGGCGTCTATCAATGGTATTTTGGGGGATGGACTTGCTTGAGCGGATCATCAAGATCCTGCAAATCCCGCCAAGTGGATGACCCAGATGATCTGAATCGTCTGATCTTTTAACTAGTCGTTTATAGCTTAACTAGCAACGGATTTAGGAGTCTGTTAGGAGACTGTTAGCCACCCATCGCGATTTAGAAATCTGTTATGAGACTGTTAGCCACCGATCGCTGATTTAGGAATCTGTTAGGAGACGTTATGAAGCGATTTGTTATCTCCGGCACCTATCGGGAGATAGTTATCTCCTTAAGCATGCGGCCTTATGCTGAAACAACATTAACAAATAGCCAGGCGTTTCAAGATTATTCAGGCATTCTGTACAAGATTATTGGCACACATCTCGTAAAGGTATTTCAGAGGATGATCTCCTCCAGATTCGCCCGGTATGTTAATCTCAAGAAGCATTGGGGAGTACTGGCATTCGGTCGACGTTGCCACTGCCCCTGCCATTCGGTTCCATCATTTCTTCCTGTGAGCGTCCACACAGAGAATTGATCAAGATCAACAAGGACTAGAGCAAAGGGTTCCTTCTCTGAAATCACCAACAGCGACTTCGTACATTTTTTGGAAAGTATTCGTAGTGAAGGAATATATACGCTCGTCATTGTTATCATGCAAAAAATTGACATCATGTTTTAATAGTTCAAGGCTCACACCTACCGGTGGATTAAATAGAGTGCTTTCATTATCGCTGTAAACCCACAGAGAGAAGCTTTCTTTGTGGAAAAAAACAACGGAATTGGAAAGAATACGGGGCTGTTCGAGGCGAGCGTAATATGGGAAAGCGTGTGTCATGGCATTAGCCAACTCTCGATTATTCAACACCTCAATTACGTTCCGGTTATGTTATGGCATTCGTGTTATCACTTCGCTCATCAAAAAGACCTAATATTGAGGAAAAACGGAAGCAATAATATTGCATCAAAAATTAGAACTCAACGTAGCAAATTCAATCTCTTAAAACAGTGCATTGCTGGATTTGAGAGATGTTAGATGTACTGGTTGTTGCTGCTGTCGCTGTTTCATTGTCCTCCTTTGTCGCTGCTACCGACTTGTTACTCATTTCCTCGGCCTCCAATTTTAGGGTTTGCTTCAAAGTTTCTTGCTCTGCTTCCGAGTCATTACTCATTTCCTCTGCTTTCTGTTTTAGGGTTTTCTTCGAAATATCTTCCATTGTAATCGATTTGGTCTTCTGGTCTCTACATATTTCATATAATTTGTCCTATTAAAAAATAGTTCTCTCAATGTTTATATATATATTAAATTAGTTTTCTTAGTGTTTTTATATTATACATAATCAAAGATATGTTGTATACTTCTACCACGGTGTGCAGCGATATTAATAATTTATTTTAGTTTTTTGGACTGTTCTAACAATTTACATCTTAAATTAAGAAATTGTTTGTAACAATATACCGATACCAGTTTTTAAGACTATCAATATTTTGGAAAATTTATTAATTATTATATATTTAAATATTTATATTTAAATATATAATTAATTATTATATTTTTGAATATTTATTATTATAGAAATTTAAAAATATAACATCACTAAAATATGTTGTCTTTTTATTACCAGTAACAAGGAGTTGGATGTAGAATCCTTCCTTTGACAACAAATGTTCAAATGAAGTTTTTACAATCATCATTCAATGTTGAGTTTAGAATAATTGCATTGATATTGAAATGGTACAGATCTGTCGAATGCGTTTGAGAAACGAAAACAAAAATGTCGTGTACGATGTAAAATTAACAATCATCCCTACATTTTTTAGGTTTTTTTTCTCTAGATATACGTGTTTATACAATTAATGGATCGTCGAAGTGTTAGAATATTTTTGGGAGAATGACGGGATATGAATCTGAATCTGAATTCTTCATGTATAATATAATCTGAATTTGTTTTTATGTCAGAGTATTGGAATATTTTCTGCAGAATAACGGGATATGCAGTGAAACTTTTCATTCTTCTGATTTTTTTTACTTGAAGAACTGAAGTTTTATAATCCAGCTCCGTCATGCATGAGACAACATGCTTTTTCTTGCTCATCGGCCAATTAATTGAACTACCCAATGGAGATACTAAAAAAGCCGATATATATTAAATGCTTTTAATTTTCTAGTTCAAACTCGTTTATATTATTTTCTAGGGCTAGGTAGAAAAAGAGAGACCATGAAAATTTGATAAAAGTTATATATTCGTTTCGGAGTAAGTAATTAAAATATAATTGCTTTTATAAAAATTGATTTTCTTTATAATAATCTAAATTCTTTATTTAAAAAAATATAAATCAATAAAAATATAAATTATTAAGAAGATGTTAATGTATAAATTGATAAAAGAATGTTATCGACCTGTAAAAATTGATAAGGAAGATGTTATAATTTTATTTTTATTTTTTTTAAATATAATTTATAAAGAACATTTTAGTGTATAAATTGATAAATTGAGATTTTTTTAAATTTTCATAAATGGATAAGGAAGATGTCAATAATTAATTAATAATCTTGTTTTCATTTTAAGAATAGAACTATGGTATATAATATTCTTAAACCCAAAATAATATATTCTCTAAATTAACTTTAAAACTTATTTATATTAATAATTAATAATTATTATCTTTGAATTACTTTAAATGTAAATAACGATAACTTAATCATTAAAATACATAAATGTTTTATGGAAATAGTTTTTTATATAAAATTAATTTTTGTTTTTATATAAATATTTTATATACATAAAAAATTAATTTCTATTTTTATATAAAAATAAGGAAGATTATATACATCAAAAAAATATATTTCCTTTATAATTAAAATTTATAAATTGTAAGATTTTATAAAACTATAAAATATCTTTATAATCTTTTAAATCCAAAAATGTTACCAATCATTTTCTATCCTTAAAATTATATTTATGATTTATGTATCCCAAAACATACATTACCTACTTTAAATACATAATATTTATTAAATAAAATTAATCATTAAGAAATAGTTTATTTAGAAAAACATATTAATTATCATTTATGAATATTATTAAAAAAAATTATTATATTATGGCAAGTAATTTTTTAAAATTCTATTCATAAGTAAGTTTTGATTATATGTCTAATATCATTTATGTTCAAATGGATCAGGTATTTGTCCTTCAATATAGGATCCTACTAAATATTCAATATGAGCGGTATGATTCCTCAAGTCCCACCTGCGAAGCATTCCTTTATATGGTGGTATCAAGGAAGCTACAGTCATGCTAATTATAGTTTTCGGATACCGTTTATGGGCCTACTTATCATTATTGAGAATCAAATTAAGAGTATAGATGTGTTTACACAATCCTAGATATGAAGTAGCAATTGTTTGCTTTCCAAGATTTTTGAATATTAGAGATAAATAGTTGTCGCTGGCGGCCGATGATTCTAAATAAAACATTTTGGCCATGTGATTTTTTCTGCTAACTGTTTGTAGAGCACAAATCCTGACTTCGGATGGTTAGGTCCATGCAGGGCGCTTCCAAAAAACAATCTATAAGAGACATGGTTATCACAAAATTCTGACCACTATTTGCACCCTTCGAATATCTAAACTCCATTTGAAGTTGTCTTTGGAAGATGTTGAATAAATTTAATGAAATTTATATTTTTGATAATTTCAAAAATAATTTTGAGTTATATTGGATAATATACTTTTATTTTATAAGATTCACATTTATGGAATTGCGATCCTACACAAAGAAGGCTTTAATAATATATATATTCATTGTGTATTCTATGTAATCATCATGAATATACAATATTTTTATTTCTTTTAAACCATCACTAGAAACAATCATAACTTATGTAACAACAATATGAAGAATATTTAATTTATGCACCTTACAAAGAATACCTAATTTGATCGAGATTGCATAATGAGGTAAATAACAACATCTTTTCATCCATGTTTATCTTAATTAGCGTTGATTATTATTGAATGTCTACGAATTACTTTAATTTGAATGTCCTTGGTTTGGTTTACATCCCATCATTATTTTATTATTAATGGTTTCTGAAAGTTAAGTGCTACATGGAAAATTTAATATATAATGTGAGAACATAAAAAAATATGTAAAACAAAACAAAAAGGTATGACGATTGCCAACGGACTGTTCATTTCTATATATGAATTTCTGAAAGAGCCTGAACACACTAATATAGCTATATGAAGAAGAGAAAACCCTAGCATATCATGCTGCATATCAATCGGACTGTTCATTTCTATTTCTACATTTCTAAAAGAACTTGAACACACTAATATAGCCATACGAAGAAGAGCAAGCCCTAACATATCATGCTGCATATATATGCAGATGGTAAGAGGAAGAGAACAAAGCAACCAAATATTGTAAATGGAGTCTCTACAACCCAAAGTTCAAATCTCTATAGAGTAGGATGGGAAAAATTTAACTGTCATTCTATAGTATTTAAATGTGGAGAATCTCATATCCATGTATTGTGTAAAACCAATATGTTTTGGAGTGGATAGAGTACCTCATTGAGTTGTTTGTTTTACAGGATATTAGCCTCAAAGAATAGGGTAGGGGACGTACAACAGATATTCTAACGTTTATCCTTTCTCAGAGTGGGCATGATGGCCATGTATACTAAAAGCAAATAATGTTAACTAGAAGGAGGGAGATGATGGCCATGTTTGGCAAAAGAAATGGTTTAAACCATCTACATTCTACATAGTAATGTAGGATGTTATGTCACATTGTGATGTTTATCAAGGTTTACGTTTTACTGCGACATTATCAAGGGTTATATCACATTATGACGTTAAGTCATTGTTTGTTACAGTGTTTGGTTAGTATATGTCAACACAAACAAATATGCGACACATTAATAATGTGGTCGTGGGCGTTTAATAGGCATTATGCCGCATTGTGACATTTATCACAGGTTATGTTACATTAGCGACATTCGTGAAGGGTTATGTCACATTGTGATATTTGTCAAGGGTTATGTCGCATTGCGATAATGCCCAAAAAGTGACACATTAATAATGTGATAGTGGGTGTTGAATAAGAGTAATGTCGCATTGTGATATTTATCAAGGGTTATCTCACATTGTGATGCTTATCAAGGTTTACGTTTCACTGTGATGTTATCGAGGGTTATATCACATTACGACATTAGGCCATGGTTTGTTACACGGGGCATTTAATAAGCGTTATGTCGCATTGTGACGTTTATCACGGGTTATGTTACATTAACGACATTCATCAAGGGTTATGTCACATTGTGATATTTGTCAAGGGTTATGTCGCATTGTTATGTTTATCAAGGTTTACGTTTCACTATGACGTTATCGAGGGTTATATCACAATACGACGTTGAACCATGGTTTGTTATAGTGGGCATTTAATAAGCGTTATGTCGCATTGTGACGTTTATCATAGGTTAGGTTACATTAGCGACATTCATCAAGGGTTATGTCACATTGTGATATTTGTCAAGGGTTATGTCACATTGTGATGTTTATCAAGGTTTACATTTCACTGTGATGTTTTTGAGGGTTATATCACATTACGACGTTAAGCCATGGTTTGTTACAGGGGGCATTTAATAAGTGTTATGTCGCATTGTGACGTTTATATGGGTTATGTTACATTAGCGACATTCATCAAGGGTTATGTCACATTGTGATATTTGTCAAGGGTTATGTCACATTGTGATGTTTATCAATGTTGACGTTTCAATGTGATGTTATCAAGGGTTGTATCGCATTACGATTAAGCCATTAATAATGTGATAGTGGGAATTTAATAAGCGTTATGCCGCATTGTGACCTTTATCACGGGTTATGTTACATTAGCGACATTCATCAAGGGTTATGTCACATTGTGATATTTGTTAAGGGTTATGTCACATTGTGATGTTTATCAATGTTGACGTTTCAGTGTGATGTTATTGAGGGTTGTATCGCATTACGATTAAGCCATGGTTTGTTACACTTGGTGTTTAATATGATTTATGCCGCACTATGACGTTTATCACGGGTTATGTCATTAGTGACATTCATCAAGGGTTATGCACATTGTGATATTTATCAAGGGTTATGTCGCATTGTGATGTTTATCAAGGTTTACGTTTCACTATGACGTTATCGAGGGTTATATCATATTACGACGTTAAGCCATCGTTTGTTACAGTGGGTGTTGAATAAGCATTATGTCGCATTGTGACGTTTATCGAAATGTCAAATTGTGATATTTATCAAGGGTTATGTCACATTGTGATGTTTATCAAGGTTTACATTTCACTATGATGTTATCGAGGGTTATATCGCATTACGACGTTAAGCCATGGTTTGTTACAATGGGTGTTTAATAAGCATTATGTCGCATTGTGACGTTTATCACGGGTTATGTTACATTAGCGACATTCATCAAGGGTTATGTCACATTGTGATATTTGTCAAGGGTTATGTCACACTGTGATGTTTATCAAGGTTTAATTTTCACTATGATGTTATCAAGGGTTATATCCCATTACGATGTTAAGCCATGGTTCGTTACAGTGGGGGTTTAATAAGCGTTATGTCGCATTGTGACGTTTATGACAGGTTATGTTACATTAGCGACATTCATCAAGAGTTATGTCACATTGTGATATTTGTCAAGGGTTATGTCACATTGTCATACTTGTAATGGGTTATGTCGTATTGTGATGTTTATCAATGTTGACGTTTCAGTGTGATGTTATCGAGGGTTGTATTGCATTATGATTAAGCCATGGTTTGTTACAGTTGGTGTTTAATAAGCTTTATCTCGCGTTGTGACGTTTATCACGGGTTATGTTACATTAGCGACATTCATCAAGGGTTATGCACATTGTGATATTTGTCAAGGGTTATGTCGCATGGTGATGTTTATCAAGGTTTACGTTTCACTATGACGTTATCCAGGGTTATATCACATTACGACGTTAAGCCATCGTTTGTTACAGTGGGCGTTTAATAAGCGTTATGTCGCATTGTGACATTTATCAAAATGTCAAATTGTGATATTTATCAAGGGTTATGTCCCATTGTGATGTTTATTAATCCTCATCAGCTTCATCATGGTCATCATCATCATCCTCATCATCACCACCGTCATCATCCTCATCCTCATCCTCATCACCCTCATCCTCATCATCATCATCATGGTCAGCATCATCATCATCATCATCATCACCCTCATCTTCCTTCTTCATCAGCATCATCATGGTCATCATCATCATCGTCAACCTCATCATCATTATCACCCTCATCCTCCTCCTCCTCATCATTACCCTCATCCTCATCATCATCATCATGGTCATCATCATCATCATCATCATCATCACCACCACCCTCATCCTCATCACCATCATCATCATCCTCGTCCTCATCATCATCATCATCATCATCACCCTCATCCACATCAACTTCATCATGGCCATCATCCTCATCCTCATCATCACACTCCTCCTCCTCCTCCTCATCATCACCCTCATCCTCATCATCATCATCATCATCATCATCATCATGGTCATCATCATCATCACCCTCATCCTCATGGTCATCATCATCATCATCATGTTCATCATCACCATCCTCATCATGATCATCATCACCCTCATCCTCATGGTCATCATCATCATCATCATCATCATCATCATCATCATCATCCTCCTCTTGATCGTCACCATCATTGTTCATCATCATCTTAAACATCACCCTCATCCTCATCATCATCATCACCCTCATCCTCATCATCGTCAACCTCAATCCTCATTAGCATCGTTCATCACCCTCGTCCTCACCATCATCATCATCTTCATCGACATCCTCATCCTCATCATCATCATTGTGTTCATCATCCTCCTCATCATCACCATCATCCTCATCATCATCTTCATCGTCACCGTCATCATCCTCCTCATCATCACCCTCATCCTCATCATCATCAACCTCGATCCTCATCATCATTGTCATCACCCTCGTCCTCCTCCTCATCATCATGGTCATCATCATCATCATCATCATCATCATCGTCGTCGTCATCATCATCATGGTCATCATCATCATCATCATCCTCATCATAGTCATCATCCTCCTCATCATCACCCTCATCCTCATCATCATCATCGTCATCATTGTCGTCGTCGTCGTCGTTGTCTTCATCGACACCCTCATCCTCAACATCATTAGCATCCTCCTCCTCCTCCTCCTCATCATCATAATCCTCATCCTCATCCTCATCATCATCATCACCCTCATCCTCATCATCATCATCATAGTCATCATCCTCCTCATCATCACCCTCATCCTCACGGGTTATGTTACATTAGCGACATTCATCAAGGGTTGTGTCACATTGTAATATTTGTCAAGGGTTATGTGACATTGCCATAATGCTCAATATTTGACACATTAATAATGCCTGTTTGGATGTTTAGAAAATTTCTTTAATAATTTTCTTGATATATATATATAGTCGTTTGTCAAAAGAAATGGTTTAAACCATCCACAATCTACATAGTAATGTAGAATGTCATGTTGCATTATGATGTTTATCAAGGTTTATGTTTCACTGAGACGTTATCGAAGGTTATATCACATTACAACGTTAAACCATGGTTTGTTACAATGTTTGGTTGGTATATGTCAACACAACCGGAGATGTGAGATGTGACACATTAATAATGTGATAGTGGGTGTTTAATAAGAATTATGTCGCATTGTGACGTTTATCACATGTTATGTTACATTAGCGACATTCATCAAGGGTTGTGTCACATTGTGATATTTGTTAAGGGTTATGTCACATTGCGATAATGCCCAATATTTGACACATTAATAATGTCTGTTTGGATGTTTAGAAAATTTCTTTAAGAATTTTCTTGATATATATAAATATAGTCGTTTGACAAAAGAAATGGTTTAAACCATCCACATTCTATATAGTAATGTAGAATGTTATGTCGCATTGTGATGTTTATCAAGGTTTACATTTTACTACGACATTAATAATGTGTCTTTGGATGTTTAGAAAATTTCTCTAGGAATTTTCTTGATATATATATATAGTCGTTTGACAAAAGAAATGGTTTAAACCATCCACATTCTACATAGTAATGTAGAATGTATGGCGCATTGTGATGCTTTTCAAGGTTTACATTTCACTGCGACATTATCAAGGGTTATATCACATTACGACATTAAGCCATGGTTTATTACAGTGTTTGGTTGGTATATGTCAACACAACCAACCACATTAAATTAATAATGTGTATGAATACGCCGATAGGCGTAAATTTATGCACATATTTTTTATATTAAATTTTTTCCCTATAGTATGTGCATAAATTTATGCCTATGTATCACATGTGACATAACCCTTGATTAATATAATAAGTATGTGCCTAATAATTTAACGTGACATAAAATTAAATAATGTGTCAGCACATACATTAAATTAATTAATGTGAAAAGAAATTAATTAATGTGGTATATTTTCATCGTCATCATCATTGTAATGGCTTAACGTCGTCTTCATTACACATGTGACATAACGCTTAATGTTAATTTAATAGTAATAATCCATTATGTCGCACCATGATGAAGCTCATGAGGATGAGGGTAATGATGATGATGATGATGATGATGATGAAAATAAGGATGATGATGGTGGTGATGAGGATGAGGGTGATGATGATGATGATGAGGATGCCGATGGACTTCAACATCCATCATGGACATATCTTCAAAATAGTAATAAATTATCCTCATCAGCATCATCATGGTCATCATGGTCATCATAATCATCATCATCATCACCCTCATCCTCATCCTCATCCTCATCATCATCATCCTCATCCTCATCCTCATCATCATCATCATCACCACCCTCATCCTCATCAGCTTCATCATTGTCATCATGGTCATCATCATCATCATCACCATCATCATCCTCATCCTCATCCTCCTCATCATCATCGTCAGCCTCATCATCATCATCACCCTCATCCTCATCATCATCATCATCACCCTCATCCTAATCATCATCATCATGTTCATCATCATCATCATCATCATCATCATCATCACCCTCATCCTCATCACCACCATCATCATCCTCATTTTCATCATCATCATCATCATCATTACCCTCATCCTCATCAGCTTCATCATGGTCATCATCATCATCATCATCATCATCACTGTCATCATCCTCATCCTCATCCTCATCCTCATCAGCGTCAACCTCATCACCATCATCACCCTCATCCTCATCATCATCATCATGGTCATCATCATCATCATCATCATCATCATCATCATCACCCTCATCTTCCTTCTTCATCAGCTTCATCATGGTGATCATCATCATCGTCAACCTCATCATCATTATCACCCTCATCCTCCTCCTCCTCCTCATCACTCTCATCCTCATCATCATCATCATGGTCATCATCATCATCGTCAACCTCATCATCATTATCACCCTCATCCTCCTCCTCCTCCTCATCACTCTCATCCTCATCATCATCATCATGGTCATCATCATCATCATCATCATCATCATCATCATCACCCTCAACCTCATCACCATCATCATCATCCTCGTCCTCATCATCATCATTATCATCATCACCCTCATCTGCATCAACTTCATCATGGTCATCATCCTCATCCTCATCCTCATCATCATCATCACCCTCATCCTCCTCCTCCTCATCATCACCCTCATCCTCATCATCATCATCATCATCATCACGGTCATCATCACCGTCCTCATCATCATCATCATTACCCTCATCGTCATGGTCATCATCATGGTCATCATCATCATCATCATCATCATTATCATCATCATATTCATCATCCTCTTGATCATCACCATCATTGTTTATCATCATCTTAAACATCACCCTCATCCTCATCATCATCATCACCCTCATCCTCATAATCATCAACCTCAATCCTCATTAGCATCGTTCATCACCCTCATCCTCACTATCATCATCATCTTCATCGACATCCTCATCCTCATCATCATCATTGTATTCATCATCCTCCTCCTCATCACCATCATCCTCATCATCATCTCCATTGTCACCCTCATCCTCCTCCTCATCATCACTCTCATCCTCATCATCATCAACCTTGATCCTCATCATCATCGTCATCACCCTCGTCCTCATTATCATCATCATGGTCATCATCATCATCATCATCATCATCATCATCATAGTCATCATCCTCCTCATCATCACCCTCATCCTCATCCTCATCCTCATCATCATCGTCATCGTTGTCGTCGTCGTTGTCTTCATCGACACCCTCATCCTCAACATCATCAGCATTCTCCTCCTCCTCATAATCATCATCATAATCCTCATCCTCCTCCTCCTCCTCATCGTCACCCTCATCCTCGTCCTCATCATCATAGTCATCCTCCTCCTCATCATCACCCTCATCCTCATCATCCTCATCATGGTCATCATCATCATCATCATCATCATCATCACCCTCATCCTCATCAGCATCGTCATATTCATCATCCTCCTCATCATCACCATCATTGTTCATCATCATCTTCATCATCACCCTCGTCCTCATCATCATCATCACCCTCATCCTCATCATCATCAACCTCGATGCTCATCAGCATCGTTCATCACCCTCATCCTCACCATCATCATCATCTTCATTGACACCCTCCTCCTCCTCCTCCTCCTCATATTCATCATCCTCCTCATCATCACCACCCTCATCCTCATCATCATCAACCTCGATCCTCCTCATCATCATTCATCACCCTCATCCTCACCATCATCATCATCTTCATTGACACCCTCATCCTCATCATCATCACCCTCATCCTCACCATCATCATCATCTTCATTGACACCCTCATCCTCATCATCATCACCATCCTCCTCCTCCTCATCATCATCATCATAATCCTCACCCTCATCCTCCTCCTCCTCATCATCGCAACCTCATCATCATCATCATGGTCATCATCATCATCACCACCATCATCCTCATCATCATCATCATGGTCATCATCATCACCCACATCCTCATCATCATCATCATCATAGTCATCATCGTCCTCATCATCACCATCATTGTTCGCGATCATCTTCATCATCACCATCATCCTCCTCATTGTCACCCTCATCCTCATCATCATCAACCTCGATCCTCATCATCATCATTCATCACCCTCATCCTCACCATCATCCTCATCTTCATCGACACCACCATCCTCCTCCTCCTCCTCATCATCATCATAATCTTCACCCTCATCCTCCTCCTCATCATCATCATAATCTTCACCCTCATCCTCCTCCTCATCATCATTACCCTCATCATCATCATCATCATCATCATCATCATCACCAAGGTCATCATCTCCCTCATCCTCCTCATCATCATCATGGTCATTGTCGTCATCATCATCATCATCATCATCACCCTCATCGTCATCATCGTCATCATAGTCATCATCCTCCTCATCATCACCTTCATTGTTCACCATCATCTTCATCGTCACCATCATCCTCATCATCGTCACCATCCTTGTCATCATCATCATCATCATCACCATCCTCGTCATCATCATCATCATCCTTGTCATCATCACCCTCATCTTCATCATCCTCTTCACCCTCATCATCCTCATCCTCATCATATTCATCGACAACCTCATCCTCAACATCATCAATATCCTCCTCATCATCATCATCATCACCATAATCCTCATCCTCATCATCGTCATCATCATCATGATCATCATTGTCGTCATCATCATCACCCTCATCCTCATCCTCATCATCATCATATTCATCATCCTCCTCATCATCACCATCATTCTTCACCATCATCTTCATCGTTCACCATCATCTTCATCGTCACCATCATAAATAATGCTTTTTCTAATAATTATTTATATTTATTATTATATATTTGAATAATTAAATAAACATTATTATTGTCATCAATATTTTCTAGATATGTCCATGGGCTCACCCGTT
>LPNX011004969.1:487467-518918 GCA_001517045.1 Pseudotsuga menziesii | reverse complement strand
TGGGTTAAGGCCATGTCTTTTATATACATTTTAGGCATTATTATAGCCCATTTCATCCACTACCATATCATTTGTCATTTTAGTGTGCCTAGTACTACTATCCAAGAGAAAGGTACTATGTTTAATTTAGAATAGGTTAGCGAACTTATATAAAAATACCATGTAACATAGGCATTCTCTTCCCTAGACTTACCATGATACAATTTCCAAGCAGAGGCCACAAATAATACATTTTGACACATTCTTAGTTACATAGTTACGTATTCTCTTCAGCAGTAGTATACTTTGTTGATTCTGCCAGTAAATGACCCAGTTGTTGATCCAGATCCAGTAGACCTAGCACTATAGCTTCAGTCAAACCATCAGCAGAGGCTAGGACATAGCTAGTCGTTGATGAAGGCTTTGGTCCATACCCCTACACAGATGCAGATCCATAGTCATACCTAGCATTAGTCTTTTATATAGAGTAGTAATTTCATAACCTTCAATATGAAATTAAGACCAGCCCTTCAATCTTGATCCCTGCTGGCGACGGCAGCAAGTAAATTTTTTTTTTTTTTTAAATTCACCTACCGTCGATACAGCGACAGCAGCAAGTAATTTTTTTTTTAAATAAATTCACCTACCGTCGATACAGCAACGAAAATGCAAATATTTTTTACTCACCGTCGATATAGCGACGGAACGGCGTGGGTATAGCGACGTACTTGCGTGGCTATAGCGATGGAATTGAGTGGCTATAGCGACGGCTTGGATTTCTATTTTTAAAAAAACCTTTTACAAAGCGTGGCTATAGCGACGGGAAGGGGTCGTCGCTCTTGCCACGCAATTAACGGGTCGTCGCTATTGCGACGAAATGACTGCCACAGGAAAAAAAACACTTAGACGTGGCAATATCCACGCTTTTCCGTGGATATTGCCACGTTTTGCCGTGGCAAAATTGATCACTTGTACTAGTGTGATAACGTATTATTTCATATGCTTTTAACTATAAAATTATATTTCAAATAATCAAAATTATAATTTTTGTTTAATATTATGCAAGCATTTCATTTTTAAATTGTAAATAAGAGATTCATTAATAAACAAGGGTATGAACTAATACTTGGAATATTGAAAATTAAAGTTATTATATCACTACATTTTATTAAATTGTCGTGTATTTATTAAATCACCTCCCTTTATTTGCATGTTCACAAGGTTTATGTACACAACAAATTGGTTTTTATCATCAATGCTCCTTTTTGGTATGGACACACTAATGGTCATTGTTGGCTAAGGTGAACCAATGCTCATCTTTGTTAAAATTGCATCGATGCTTCTTACTATAGGTGCATTGGTGCTCCATTACCAATGTGCGCTAGTGTGGTTTTGGCTAAAAAAACATTGTTTCTCCTCTTTGGAGAAGGCACAGTGGTGCATCTTTGGTATAAGCGCATCAATGCATCTTTAGTATAAATGCCCCAATGCATCTTTAGCAGAAGCTCATTGATGCATCATTGGAGGAAGTGCAATGGTGCATCTTTTGCAAAAGCACATTGATGCATCTTTGGCAGAATCGCACAAATGCATCTTTAGCAAAAGCACATTGGTGCATCTTTGGCATAAGCGCACCAGTGAAAAAAACCTACGCTAAAGCCTCTGGTGACTGATATTTTTTAGTTATAATAAATTTATATGAAATCATCCACTAAAACATATGGTTCTATTAGTGGAGGTTGTAGTGGAGTTTTTTTTAATTTTGACTAATCTTGTAACAGTAAAAACATTCGCTACAAGGCCTTTTCCTTGTATTGTTTATAGGAGCCAACTTGTGAGGATACCAATCCTCTTATGAGCACCAACTCATATCACCAATCACCAATTTGTGCAGCCAAGAACCCACCTAAATTTCCAGGAACCAACCTATGGAAGACACCAATATTCTATCCTTTCCCCTTCCTGCCACCCAGATAAATATTTTTGCTTGATCACAGCCCACTTTATGATTCCTGCTCTGCCTTATTTGTTCTACACAAACTGTTGAACAGACTATATTTCACACTTCCAACTTTCTCTGCACAAATATTCCTGGTATCCTTCAGTACATATGCTTCTTGCTCAAACTTCCCTTTGGATTGCTTATTAAATCCTTCTTGTGTGTGTGTGTGTGTGTGTTTGTGTGTGTGTGTGTGTGAGAGAGAGAGAGAGAGAGAGAAACTACTCCCTTTATACTTGTGTGATTGTGCAACTACTCCATGTATTTCAGCATGTCATGTCTTCTCACACACTTTCTCAATTCATACTGCCATTGATTCCCCTGAGCATTTCATCTGGTCCCCAAATCTTGCAAATTCAGAATATTACTCCATTTGTGCACACAATATTGCTAAAACACTTCAATCTCTTGCTTATTTATATTGATCTTACTCAGTTGATGTGCCCACAAGTTGGGGTTCTTTTAGTTCAATGATACCCCTTCTTATTTTCTTTTTGCTCAGACTTACCACCCCTATTTTTCTTTCGTCGACATACACTTTTGGAAGTTCCATCACCTAGTGGGATTTGCACACTAGAGTTCCATGACTTGGTGAGACTTGTGCACTGGAGTGTCGTGACTTTTTGGGACTTGCGCACATATGACCTTAGTATGTATACTTCTTCAAAGTGGCATTAAGAGTTTAATACCATCACCAAGTTCAGCAATATATTTGACATTTGGTGGTACTTCCAGATACTTATGCACATATTTTTTATATACTTCTTCAAACTTGCATTGTGTACATATTTTCTATATACTGGATTTAAGACTTAAATTCCATCACCAATTTCAACAATCTCTTTGACATCAATGATAACACAAATCTCAATAGAGACATTTCTATCCTTAATGGAATTAGTTAGATTTGGATATTATAGGACTTCTACCAAGATGGGTATACGTGAAGGTTTATATACTAAAATTCATCAAGATGCTCCTACTTTATTACATAAATATTGCACATCTCATCAAAAGTGTTGGCAGCAAATGATGCTTCCTCTCATTTCCCCAAGTTATAATTTATTGATAAATTTGCAAATAAAGGTTATTCTTGGCTTGGGAAATATGCAAAAATACATGGAGAAATAAAAGATATAATGGAAACATTCCAAATCTCTAGGTTTGAGGTGTTTCAAATTCACCAAATTAGGTGGTTGTCTAAAGGAAAGGTCATGGAAAGACTCATTAAGCTCATGCATGCTATGTTAAAAGATTGAGAGCTAGGGGAGAAAAAAATGTATGACTTGGAAACAATATTTCACATGCAATTTTGCATCCACTTACTTGGAAATGTGCTTATTGAGCTAAATAAGTTGAATCAGAAGTTCCAAGAAGATGATGTGGATATTAATTTTATTGGAACTACTTTAGATATTACAATTAACATGCTTCGTAAGCAGTTTCTAGGAAGCAAATTTGGAGTAGATGCATGTTAGAATTTTAATGGTTATATAAGAAATTCAATCGTTTAGCATCATTTCATTATAACCATAGAATTAGGATCACTAAAAGAAAGACAAGCACAACAACACAAAAGAACACAAAGATTTATCCTGGGAAACCACAATGGAGAAAACTGAGCAACTTCGTTAGTATGTTTTCATCACCAAGTACAATGCCGGCCAAGATAGTAAGAACCCCAAAGACAATAGAATCTATCTCTCCTCTCCTGCAATTATCTTCTTTCTCTCTCTTATGCACTTACTTGAGTGAGAAGTGTATTTAAATGAGACGAGATCCCTCTCTATTTATACCCATCAAGTGAGTGACCCTTTTACTTAACTAAGTCATCCTATTACTCTAAACAGGATCAAATTATGTAGGGAGACACAACATAACAATTATATAAGATTATTATGGGTATTGTTGACCCGACTTACAACGGAAGGGTTACATTGATTCTATCAAATACATTTACATGACCAAGTACATCAATAACATATTTTGAAGGAGGTACAACAAAAATATAATAAAATTACAATAATAATAGCTTTTGAACTTGCATTCTTCAACCCTCCCTCTTAACAAGAAAGGTATTCTTCCTTCACGATCATCATCCCTATACATCGTCACTAGTTCTCGTCACCCAATATTGAACATCATCGTTGGACATCGTCAATGGATATCATCAATGGATATCATCATTGGATATCATCATTGGATCTCATCACTGGAAATCGTAACTAGATCTCATCATTGGATATCATCCCTAGATCTCATCACTGGACATCATAACTAGATCTCATCACTGATGTTGCAACTTGGTTCTAAGTCCATTGACTTCTGACATCACTCAAATCTATCCATCATCAAAATCTTTACAGAGCCAACACTTTTTAATGTTGGATGTAGACTTAGATCCACTCTAGGACTTCAAATTCCCGGTAACTTACCATGTGCCTCCATTCTTAAGGAATGGATCTCATCCATGAGGTGACCTCATTGGGATATTCCATCGGTGATACAACTAGTCATAATAGGATCCACCCTCGAATATATAACCCACACTGGGATCTACCCTTGGTGATGCTAAAAACCATGTTAAGATATACCCTTGGTGATATGACTAGCCATACTAGGATCCACCCTCGGTGATACCATCAACCATGTTGGGATCTACCCTTGGTGATACTACCAATCTCTCTATATAGTGACCAGTATTTTTTCATACTGGGTGTACCCGTGCGGTGACCAGTCCTTTGTCATACTAGTCGCACACTCGTGTAGTCACCAACCCTTTTGCATGTTGGGTGCACCTTTGCAGTGATTGGTCCTTTTTCATACTATGTCAATACTTTTGTACTTACCAACCCTCTTTCATGTTGGGTGCACCTTTGCACATCTTCCACAAATCCATCCCTTTTTCATGTTGGATGTGAAGATCACTTGTCCTCCATAAATCCATCCCTTTTTCAAGCTGGATGTGAGGACCATTAGGACTCATTACTCCCTCTTGCGATGGACACCAGTCTACACAACTCCAAGCTTATCCTTGAAGTACTAAAACTTCACTCTCACCATAGGCTTGGTCAAGATATCTCCCATATTCTTGTCTGTCGCAACATACTGGAGCTTTACTGCTCCCATGTGCACCATATCTCAGATATAGTGATATCAGATCTCGATGTGCTTCAACTTGTCATGGAATATTGGGTTCTTTGACAACTTCACACAACTCTGGTTGTCACAATGCACACAAGTCGTCTCTAACTCCACATCGAACAATCTTGCAAGAACCTTTCGAAGCCACACTACCTCACAACTTGTTGAACAAGCTGCAATATACTATGACTTAGTTGTACTTAGTTCTACACTCAACTGCTTCTTGTTGAACCAAGAAATCATGCCAGACCCCAAGCTGAAGCACCACCCTGAAGTGCTCCTCCTATCTGTAGCACTACCATCCCAATTGGAAACAACATATTCTTGTTGGAAAATACTCTGATTTATTGCATATATGGGACCATGCTCGAGCCTACCCGTCAAGTACCTCAGCACGTTCTTTGTCGTAGCTATGTAACACGTCTCGACTCTACCATGTACTATCTCAAAATTTTCACCGTAAAATGTATATACGGCCTCGTGTTCGTCAATAAATAAATGAACCGATCATTTTCCTATAGGTTGTGGAATCAACTGTCTTTGAAGTAGGATCACACAACAGCTTCAATTTAAATGCCATGGTGTGTCAATATCCTTTCAATGCATCGTCCTGAATCTCTTCAGGATATCCACCACAAATTTTCCTTGGCTCAGGAAAATCTCCTCTAGATTATGTCGCACCTCAAGAACTATGAAATAGTGCATCATACCCAAGTATTTTATTTGGAACTCTATGGAAATCCTCTTCTTTGTTTATGCTATGAGATCCTCATCACCTGTTAGGAACATATCATATACATACAATAGTAGTATCACAACTTTCTCGTCCTCAACCTTGTAGTAAAGGTTGGAATCTGCTTTACTATTTGTAAATCCCAAGATCGTCAAAAATCCATCTATCCTATCATACCACGTCCTAGGTGTCTATTTCAAACCGTACAAGGCCTTCTTTAATTTGCACACATGTGTCTCCTGGTCATGTGTCTCAAATCCTAGTGGTTGCTCCACATACACTTCATCTTCTACAATGCCATTTAGGAAGGCATTCTTTACATCCATCTGATGTACCTTCCACTTCATCATTGTATCTATTGCAAGAATTTCTCTAATTGAAGTGCATCGGGCTATAGGAGAAAAGGTGCCCTTGTAATCTATGACTTATTTATGGGAGAATCCATGAGCCAGAAATATTACCATGTGTTTCTCGATGTTGTAATGTGTTGCATGCTTAATCTTGTAGATCCACTTGGAAGACACTACATAATTCCCTTTAAGTTTCGAGACCATGTCCCAAACAAATTTATTCATGATCTACCAGTATCTTTGATCATAGAATCCTTCCACTCTTTATAATCAGCTGCTTCTTCATAGATGGAAGGTTATGCATCAATGATGTCGCATAATAGTGCTACGTAATTGGGGTGTGTATGAGTCCTCTTTCTTTATCTGAAGTCTCGTCTGGAACACCATACTTCTCTACATATGGGATAATTACTCGTTCCCAAGATGGTATTCTCTTGTATGTGTTCACCTCTTGAGGTAGATCTATCGGTCTCTATGGCTCAATCATATCATGATCGTAATGTTCTTCTCAAGCTCTTTCTCTCATCACGGTGTCTCTGACCATAGGAGCTTTAGGTTCATCTGCATGCACTTCGTCATAGTGAATCTTCCTTGTTCTACTGAAGGTTGCATCCTCATCGAAGGTGCCATCTCTACTATTCTCTCTTCTTGAATCCTAGTATGTAGACTCTGTAATCCTTCGATGTGTCATTGTATCCAATGAATATACCCTTATTTCTCTAAGGATCCAACTTTGTTCTCTTCTCTTTGGTAACATGTATGTAAACTCAACAACCAAATTTTTTGAGATGGCTGACTTCAATAAAACCAAATACCCTTCTGATATGGATGACTTCAAGACAATCAAATACCCTTTGGAGATGGTTGACATTATGAATTCATTTCAAAATACACCCCTCTTTCCTAAAGGACCTAGATTTGTCCTCATCTCCCTATGGATCTGCAACTTCTTCTTTGACATAATTCTCCAAGCCATGCTCTTCTAGTATGAGAACCACTCTATACTTCCATTCTTGAAAGTTCTCAACTCATTCAAGCTTGGTACTATTTTTCATCTTGATAAAAGTGAGAACCTAAAATGGAAATAGAGAATAAAACTTACAAATGAGAGTGCTTCAACTAGATGTTTGCCCCAATTTTTTCCTGGAAAACTGCTTTTGGTGGACCTAGGGTTTAATAGAGAAGCCCTAATTTTTCAACCTTTGTGAATTATGAATCTGATTGGATAGAAATATGTGCCTCCTCAAGGCGATTTGACCAATGTACTCGTCTCGAATATGTGGACAAAACTGCAAAATACTCGATGCCCTAGTTTTCCTGGCAGTAGTGATAGGTCAAAATTTGAAAATCCACAAAACTGAATTGTCTCGACAAAAATATGTGCCCTCCTAGGGAGAGTTAGAAGGTCCTTATTTTTTAGTTGATCTGTGGATGGAAATGCTAGGAATATGATACCCCAGTTTCCAACTTCCATCAATTACAATTGCACAGAGGCTTCTTTCAAGGTAGCTCTGATACCATGTTAGAATTTTAATGGTTATACAAGAACTTTAAACATTTAGCATCATTTCATCATAATCATAGCATTAGGATCACTAAGGAAAGACAAGCACAACAAAAAAGAACACAGATATTTGTCATGGGAAACCACAAGGGAGAAAACCCAACAACTTCTTTAGTATAGATTCTGTCATCGAGTGCAATTCCAACCAAGATAGTAAGAACCCCAAAGAAAATCAAATCTATCTCTCCTCTTGATCTGGATTTATGCAGGAACGCAACAGAATACACACATAACCGTAGAAACAAATATGCAGTGGAAATAACACTTCATTTCATTAATCAATAACTAAAACTTGTTTACATACAGAATGGAAATACACTAGCTAGAGTGCTGGTAGCTTATCTCTGAGAAGAGATGTGGCGGCTACATACCTCTGAACTCTTTGTGTTACAATGAGGATCAAAGGCCTATATTTATTGAGAAACAATGGAAACCCTACACATCCAAAAACCTAACCCTAGGAGGTGAATGCCAGAATGTGGGCCCCGTTGGGTAACTTGGAACATGAATTTCCTGGGGTCGTAACTTTAGCATACTACCTCCGTTTGACACGCATGATACATCATTAGAAAGATCTGTTTAAAGAATACATCCATAAACAAAAAATATCAAGTCTAGAATTGACTCATATTTTCCAGACCATTCGATGCCGAAAAACAGTCCTTTAGGGCCTCAAAACGGCTCCGGAAGTTTAGGACCCAAAAACTGCCAAAAATAGTAAATTGTGCTACAATTAAGGAAACTGGAAAACTAAAAGAAACAATGGTGGGGGTCCAAATGGAATAGGTGGGTGGCCACCAATATCCTCCTGGATCATTCCTCCCCCCTTAGGAAGTAATGGTCCCCATTACGATGAGTTCCTCCATGAGATGAGGAAACTTCTACTGAACTTGGTCCTTGGTGAGCCACTTTCCCTGGTGAAGGAGTTGACCTGCTTTGACAACTCAATATAGTTGGATCTTCTGCTGGTGGGTGTTCTTGATCTATGTGTCCATAATTCGATCAGTTGTGGCTTGTTCCATGCAGTCATGGTTTAACTATGTTGGTATGAGTTATTATGCCACGCCTGATGTGTCTAGTAGAGGTGGAAAGTAGGGCCGAAGGTGGTCCAAATTGAACACTAGGTGTAGACCAAGGAATGGTGGAATATTGATCTCGAAGGAATTGTCTCCAGCAACCTTGGTGATGGTGTATGGCCCATATCAGAGCGGGCGAAGCTTGCAGTGGGATCCAGCAAAGCGCTCCTTCTGCAAATGTAGCCACACTTTGTCACCCACCTAGAAGTTGTGTTGCACCCGATGCTGATCATGTCACTGCTTGTACTTAGCATTGGATCTGTCCAATATGTCATGAACCTATTGGTGAATGTGCTGAATGCGCTCAATGAAGTTGTTCACCTTGCAAACTTCAGATTGGATATGAGCTGAATCAGTCTGAGTACTTGCAAACGGCATGGCTACGTCAATGGGACATAGTGGCTGGAATCGCAAGCCCACCTGAAAGGGTCTGTGGTTGGTTGAGCTGTGAAGGGCCCAATTATAGTTGTGCTATACATAGGGGAGGCTCTCATCCCATGTGCATGGATGCTTTGAGCTGTAAATGTGCAAAATGTGTACGATCATCCTGTTGATGACCTCTGTCTAGCCATCAGTCTGGGGATGGAAAGCTATGGACTTTGTGAGCTTGGTGTATAGCATTGACCATAGGCTAGACCAAAATGTACTTAGGAACCTACTATCTCGATCTGAGATTATAGACTGTGGAATCCCAAAGTGTACCCACACTCGTTCAAAAGAGTTTAGCAGTGGCTTCTGCTGTGATATTCTTCTTGTAGGCGGCCATTATGGCCATCTTTGAGAATATATCAATAACCACAAACACACAGTCATTGTTGTGCTTAGCAGAAGGAAGGCTCGACATGTAATCTATGGAGATGGATTCCCAAGGTCGACTAGGGGTAGGCAACGGAGTATAGAGGCCTTGCTTCTTGATGGATGGTTCGGCAATGGCACAGGCAGTGCAGGATCAAATTTACTTCTCGACGTCTTGTCGAAGGTTCGGCCAATAGAAATACTTCTATAGTACTTCCACTATTTTCTCGACCCTAAAATGCCCAGTGACCCGACTACAGTGCACTTCCCATATCATCTTGGCATGCTCGCTTGAAGGAACACAAAGGTGTCCCATATGACATAGTGAGTACATCCTGGAGATGAAATTTTGGAACTCAGTTTCCCTCCAAGAGTGTCTGGTATGTGTGGCTGAATTCTGGATCGCTCTTGTAGAGAAGCGGCCAATCATAAGTCTCGTGCCCACAAGAGTTGAGCACGGTGGTTATCGCCATGATCGGTGGTCGGTTCAGGCAGTCTGCAACATTATTGGTGTTCCCCTTCTTGTACTTGATGTTCAAATGAAATTGTTGTAGATATGTGGACCACTTTTGATGGTGATCATTCTATAACTTCCCTTGTGTCTGTATGAACTACAGGGGTCGGTGGTCTGTGGATGATTGTTTCCTTCCCCAAAATGTAATGCTTCCATTGTCGGCAAGCCTATACATTAATGGAATACATCTCTTTGTCATAAGTGGGATATTTTTGGAATGTGTTGGATAGTATCTCACTGTGATATGCCACTAGATTCCCTTGTTGAGTAAGGACTGACCCAATAGCATAGTCAGAGGCATCTATCTCGACCTCAAATGGTTGTTGCAAGTCGGGTAATGTGAGAACTGGGGCATAGCAGAGGCAATGTTTCAATTCTGCAAATGCCTTCTATTGAGTTTTTGACCAAAATAATTTTGCTTTCGCTCCTCCCTTGGTGACTTGACTCAAGGGCCAAGTGATATGAGAGAATCCCAACACGAACCTGCGGTAGAAATTAGTAAGGCCCAAAAAGTTGCGAAGCTCTATTAGAGTAGTTGGGGCTGGCCAATCCCGAATGACTTGGATCTTGGTTGGATCCACGTATACCCCACATTCATCAATAATGTATCCCAGATACTGAACCTGGGTCATGCCAAAAGTGCACTTGTCCAAATTGACACAAAACTTGTGATGCCGCAGTGTTTGGAGGACCTGTCGGATGTGATGGAGGCGTTCTTCCCAAGTCTGGCTGAATATCAGGATGTCATTAAAGTACACTACTACAAATGAGTTGGTGAATGGCCACAAGATGTCATCCATCAGTGTCATGAAGGTTGCAGGAGCATTTGTTATCCCGAAAGGCATGACAAACCATTCGAAAAGTCCCTCCTTGGCTTTGAAGGAAGTCTTCCACACATCGGTCAATTCAATCGGTACCTGGTTATACCCAGACTTTAAGTCGATCTTGCTAAAATATTTCGCCCCTTTAAGCTGGTCTAGGAGGTCATCAATCTAGGGGATTGGGTACCTATTTTGGACAGTGATCTTGTTCAGCGCCCGATAGTCAATACAAAGTCTCTAAGTCCCATCCTTCTTCTGCACCAACACGATCGGGATCCCACAAGGCAATGAACTTGGCCGGATGTGACCCTTTTAAAACAACTCCTGAATTTGCCTCTTGATTTCATCATTCTCCATAATAGAGATTCGATAGATCGATCCATTGGGCAGCGGCGCACCTGGGGTCAGATCGATGGGGTGCTTGACCTGAAAGTAAAGAGGCACCCCGGTGGATGAGGTGAATATGTCTCGGTACTCCTCCATGACCTTGTCCATTTGTTGTTGTCATGTGGAGGGGCCCTATCTAGAGGTCATGGCCATGATATTCTTCTTTCCCTAAGGGCGAATAATCAAGAAAACAAACGTCCCTGTTTTGGAAATAAGCTTACTGCATTGTTTTGCAGTAACTAAAGAGATAGCGGCAGGAGGTGGTACATCTGGTATCCTGTACAAATTATTTCCCAACGTAATAATAAAAGCACGAGGTTGGGACTCATACACAGCATTTCACTTCCATAAGTATGGTTGACCTAATAATACATCACAAACATCAAGAAGAGATATATCACATAATACCTCATCGGTGAAGGGCTTGATGTTGTAGGGAAGGCGACACTGCTGGCTGATACAAAGATCTCATCCTTGGTGAAGCCACCCAATGGTGTATGGCTGTGGGTGTGCTGTGGTCGGTAGACCCAACTGCTTCATGACCTCTGCTGAAATCAGGTTCTTTTGGCTCCCACTATCGACAATGAACTGTAGCGGGAACCCTTTACCCGCATTTGGGAGTAGAAAAGACACTCCTCCTCCTCTGAATATTATAGTTCTTCCTTTTGGATCTTCGTGGTGGAAATAGTGGCATTGGGCTCTACATCGATAATATTCTTCCCTTTGTCATTCCCCTTCTCACGTTCTGATTCAGTGTTAGAGTATGCATCTAATTCAGAAGCCTTTATCTCAGCCAACAGTGACTGCTTGGCCCAACACTCACTTGTGTTGTGATTGGGGCTCTTATGGAACTCACACCACTTTCTCGCTTCCTTCTTCGGCTTTGCAGTGTTGCTCTTTGCTTGCGGCTTTGGAAATTTTTCTTGAGTCGCCATGCCTTGGCTGTCTCCTCGGTCTTGTGGTTTGGGGGCACCTTTCCCTTGCTTCTGATTCGTAGATCCAAAGTCTCTCTTTTTCTGTTTGAATTTTTGCTCAATTTTGGCAGCATACCAATATGCTGTACCAAGCGAGGAGATGTCAAGAACTCCATTTCCTCCTGAATGTATATGTGTAGACAACTGCGGTACTTTAGCACCAAATGTTTCTCTGAATCTTTGATACCCAACTTGGTGCGCAGGGTATGGAACATATTCATCGGCTCATGCACATCTTGATCTCTTTGTTGCCGCAGTGTAGTCCATTGTATGTACTTGTCCTCATAGCTCCCCATCGGATAATATTGTCCCTTTATGGCATCTTGGAAAGAATTCCAAGTGGGTACAAACGAGAATAGAGAGGTTTCCTCCTTGTCCTTTCTCTCACAGTAGGTTTCCCACCAGTCCTTGACATGGGGGGCGGCTTTGAGTAGAGAAAAAGTAATATTTTCCCTGTCGAAAAAGTCATGGACCGAGAAATATCATTCTAATAGATTCAACCATCTATCTATGGCTTTTGCATCTATTCGGCCATCAAATATGGGAATTTCGAAGTTTAATTGTACCTTAAAAGGGGTTGCACCTCCAGAGTGGCTTCTAGATGCAGATGCGCCACCAGTGGGAAGTCGTTCAAGGATCTGGGTGAAGTTATCCATCATCGCGTTCCTTTGTTTTTCAAGGGCCTCCTCGAGCAACATTTTGATAGGATCTTATGCGCCGTCATCTTTCTTTTTGTCCCCCATGGGTGGTCGTCGGGATTTGCGAGACTGATCTTGCAAAGGTTCAACTAGATCGAGCCCTCACTCTTTATACCCCACCCTTGTTGGGGACATGCAAAGAAGGATCGAGAAAGAGCAGATTGCTCTAATACCACTGATCCGGATTTATGTAGGAATGCAAAAAAATACACACATAACCATAAAAACAAATATGCATCAGAAATAACACTTCATTTCATTAATCAATAACTGAAACTTGTTTACATACATAATGGAAATAAACTAGCTAGAGTGCTGGTAGCTTATCTCTAAGAAGTGATGTGGCGGCTACATGCCTCTGAACTCTCTGTGTTACAATGAGGCTCAAAGCCCTATATATTATTGAGAGACAATGGAAACCCTACACATCCAAAAACCTAACCCTAGGAGGTGAAATGCCAGAATGTGGGCCCATTGGGTAACTTGGTACATCAATCTCTCGGGGTCATAACTTTAGCATGCTACCTCTGTTTGACGCTCATGATACATCGTTAGAAAGATATGCTTAAGGACTACATCCATAAACAACAAATATCAAGTTTGGAATGGACTCATATTTTTCAAACTATTCGATGCCGAAAAAATGTCGTTTAGGGCCTAAAAACGGCTCCGAAAGTTTAGGACCCGAAAACTGCCAAAAATAGTAAATTGTGCTACAATTAAGGAAACTGGAAAACTAAAAGAAACAATAGTGGGGGTCCAAGTGGAATAGGTGGGTGGCCACCAATATCCTCCTAGGGATAGTTAGATATTGGATATTGGTCTGTGGATGGAAATGCTAGGAATACGATACCCCAGTTTCCAACTTCCATCAATTACAGTTGCACAGAGGCTTCTTTTAGGGTAGCTCTGATACCATGTTAGAATTTTAATGGTTATACAATAACTTTAAAAATTTATCATCATTTCATCATAATCATAGCATTAGGATCACTAAGGAAAGACAAGCACAACACAAAAGAACACGGATATTTATCATGGGAAACCACAAGGGAGAAAACCCAACAACTTCTTTAGCATAGATTTTGTCATCGAATGCAATGCCAACCAAGATAGTAAGAAACCCAAAGACAATCAAATCTATCTCTCCTCAAAGGCATGTGGCGGCTACATGTCTTGACAAAAAGATGTGCCCTCCTAGGGAGAGTTAGATGGTCCTTATTTTTCAGTTGATCTGTGGATGGAAATTATAGGAATATGATACCCCAGTTTCTAACTTCCATCAATTATAGTTGCACAGAGGCTTCTTTCAGGGTAGCTCTGATACCATGTTAGAATTTTAATGGTTATACAAGAACTTTAAACATTTAGCATCATTTCATCATAATCATAGCATTATGATCACAAAGGAAAGACAACCACAACACAAAAGAACATGGATATTTATCATGAGAAACCACAAGGGAGAAAACCAAACAACTTCTTTAGTATAGATTCTGTCATCGAGTGCAATGCCAACCAAGATAGTAAGAACCCCAAAGACAATCAAATCTATCTCTCCTCTCAAGCAAGCCTCTTCTTTCTCTCTCTTATGCACTTGCTTGAGTGAGAAGTGTACCGAAATGAGAGGGATCACCCGGCTATGGAACAGGAGGAGATGCTGCGAGGTCTCTATATGGGTATGCAATTGAGGGATATGCACCTGGCCAAACCCTCTCTATTTTTACTCCTCAAGTGAGTGACCTTTTTACTTAACTAGGTTGGCTTGTTGCTCTAAACAGGGCCGACTCACCTCAAGAGACACAAAATAACATTTATATAATATTCGTGTGGGTACTATTGACCCAACTTACAATGGGAGGGTTACATTGATTATTTCAAGTACATTCAAATGACCAAGCGCATCAATAACATCTCCTGAAGGAGGTACAACAATAATACAATAAAAGTACAATAAGAATATCTTCCAAAATTACATTCTTCAATAGTGCAATGCACACATCAAGTATATTAAGTAGAGTACAAAAAAGAACAATTGAGTTTTTAGATTATGCAATTATGGTACATGTACATCCATTGAAGATTGAGAGTTGTCCCAATACACATAGATCATGGGCACTAGATGATTGCATTCTTTTCAGCAAACGCTTTGGAACAAAGGTGATTGATTCTCTAAATATGAGGTTTATAGGTTTACATATATTTAATGTTGCCAAGTTTTTCAAGCATCGTAATTATTATGAGGAGATGGATGTTAGAGATGCTCAAACAAGAAGATGGTTAACATGTTTATGTGAAAATTTTGGTGTTGGGATTCACCTATTGTGGATATTTCTAGATGGGTGAGTTTATTTGTATTATTTCTAAACAGTGCCCAAAAAAGAATATGGTTGGAGAATGGGATCCATGTGGAGGTGAACATGAATGTTTTGAAGGGTTTCCATCTTGTCATTCTAGTGCACAACAACATGTGACACAAGCTTCTCAAAATTAAATAGGATAAAAAATGACGATAGATTAAGGCTTTATTTCGACACATTAGATGTGTTAATGTTTCTCTCGCTTATTGTGCCTAATGCTCTAAATGAGGTACATTGGAATGTCATTTATGATGTATGGAAACTAATGAAAGCCCAAAAGCCTCTTCCATTGGGCAAATAGCTTCATCTCCTCCATTATTTTTTTTATAATTTTGAAGAAAATGAAGTAATTGAAAGCAAGTTATTCATTAATATTTTTTGTATTGTATCCATTTATGTAAAATGATAGTTTTGTGGATAATTTTGAATTGAAAGAAACTATGTTAATTTATGGTTTTATTGAAATTACAAGTTCTTCACTAAAGAGTTAATTATTTTCTAACAGTATTAAAAATTGAAAGTATAAAAAAAAAATTAATAAATTACGTAATTAATTTCCACTTTTCAATTAAAATACAAATATATTTTCAACATTTTAACATTGAAAATTTTGATAAGTATATATCCAAAAGTACGAAATTAATACTGACCCTTCAAATTTGATCACTAATTCCTAAGTCACTGAATCTAATTATTTTTATTTAAAAAAATCTATCAGTGCTCTTATGCTTTTTATTAAACTATATTAAGCATCATTAAGACACTGTTGGTTGTACGTTCCCATTCCCCATCGTTAAATTTTGGGCACTCTATTTAAAATACTCTTGGTTTTACATTACCATTCCCAACCGTTATACTACTAGAATTCATCTACATCTCTTACATTGTAGAATTTTCAAAAAAAACTATTTATAACCTACAACCATGTTATATATAAATATAATTATTCATCATTTTTACATCAAAACATAAAATTAACTACATAAAATGTAAGGGTGTCCTTTAAAAAAATGGTTGAGGCCCCCCTACACACTACCTCACCGCTCCTAAACTCATCAAAAGAGAACTACCTTGCCTCAAGAAATAGGTGTTAGATTTTATCATTAAGATAGCATTATATTAGGATCTTTAACTGAGAGAATAAAAAGCATAGTAATCAAACACAAGAGACAATGAACATAGTTTTTATCCTCGAGGAAACCATAAATGGTGAAAACCCCGCAACTTCCTCAGAGATAGAATCAGCACCAAAAGTAAAACCCCAAAATAGTAAGATGATCTCTTGACAACAGTAACCTCTTTCTTCCTTGCCCCAGTGTCTTCTTCTTCCTCAGCTATGCGCTACAACTGAGTGTGTATGAGATGTGCAATAAATAGAGAGGCTAGCTCTCTATTTAAACTAATTCTCGACTTGACTAAACCCAACTAGGGCTGACTTCACTAGGTGCGTCTAATAACCCTAGTGCCCTGAAACTGTAGGGAATTTAACCCTTAGCCAATAGGAGAGTTACCCATAATTACTTGACATGACTTGTTTACATTATAGAACTTCCCGATAGGAACATCGAGGCATGACATGACTCAAGTACATTGCAAATACATCCCGGAATAAACATCGGGTTACAATACATGTGAATACATTCTGAAGTTACAATTACATCAACACTCCCTCTTAACTAGGAAGGTATTCTTTCGACACAATTTTCAGCACAAGTCTTCTTCTCTGTATTATCTGGATCATCATCGAGTCCTCGTCATCTTCAAGTCATCTTCTTCATCGGATCTGGATCATCACTGGATCTGGATCATCACTAGACATCATCACTAGATCTGGATCATCACTGGACATCATCACTGGATCTGGATCATCACTGGACATCATCACTCGATCTGGATCATCACTGGACATCATCACTGGATCTAGATCATCACTCGATCTGGATCATCACTGCTGGATCATCACTGAAACATCACGGGTGCTATCTCTCGATTCTTCTCGTCACAGGAAGTTATACAGAGCCAATCCTTTTTCATGCTAGATGTACATCTACAGAGCCAGTCCTTTTTCATACTGGATGTATAATCACACAGAGCTAGTCCTTTTTCCTACTAGATGAGTCTTCACATAGCTAGTCCTTTTTCATACTAGATGTGGGATCTACCCAGATCTAGTCCTTTTTCATACTAGATGAGTCTTCACAGAGCTAGTCCTTTTTCATACTAGATGTGGGATCTACCCAGAGCTAGTCCTTTTTCATACTAGATGAGTCTTCACAGAGCTAGTCCTTTTTCATACTAGATGTGGGATCTACCCAGAGCTAGTCCTTTTTCATACTAGATGAGTCTTCACAGAGCTAGTCCTTTTTCATACTAGATGTGGGTTCTACCCAGTGCTAGTCCTTTTTCATACTAGATGAGTCTTCAAAGAGCTAGTCCTTTTTCATACTAGATGTGGGATCTACCCAGAGCTAGTCCTTTTTCATACTAGATGAGTCTTCACAGAGCTAGTTAGTTTTCATACTAGATGTGGGATCTACCCAGAGCTAGTCCTTTTTCATAATAGATGAGTCTTCATAGAGCCATCCCTTTTTCATGCTGGATGTGGGATCTACACAAAGCTAGTCCTTTTTCATCCTAGATGTGTCTTCACAGAGCCAGCCCTTTTTCATGCTGGATGTGGGATCATCATATACATCTGACAATGGAAGGAACCAATCCCCTCACCATGTCACAGCTCTTACATCCGTCCATGGAAGGAACCAATCCTCTCACCATGTCAGAAAGGCACAGCACTTACATCTGACCATGGAAGGAACCAATCCTCTCACCATGTCAGAAGGGCACAGCACTTACATATGACCATGGAAGGAACCAATCCTCTCACCATGTCAGAATGGCACAACATGGACACATCACTTCCTCTTGAGAGGAATCTCGATCTGGCGAACACCAAGCTTCTCCCTGAAGTACTCAAACTTCACCCTAGCCAATGGCTTAGTCAACACATCAGCTATCTGTTCGTCTATCGCAACATACTGGAGCTTCACTGCTCCTCTCTGTACCATATCCCTGATATAGTGATACTTGATCTCGATATGCTTCGACTTGTCATGGAACACTGGGTTCTCTGACAACTTCACACAAATCTGGTTGTCACAATATATACAAGTAGCATCTAACTGGAGATCAAATAAATCAGATAGTAGCTTCCTCAGCCATACTTCCTCACAACTAGCTGACCAGGCTGCGACATATTTTGCTTTAGCTGTACTCAATGCCACATAGGATTGCTTCCTGCTAAACCAAGAGATCACACCTGATCCCATACTGAAGCAACACCCTGAAGTGCTCTTCCTATCGATGGCACTGCCTGCCCAATCTGAATCAACATAACCTTCCAGGTTAATACTTTGATCAATCTTATACTTGAGCCCATAATCAACCATACCTTTCAGGTACCTCAGAATGTGCTTTGCAGCAATCAAGTGAACATGTCTCGGATCTATTAAGAATTGGCTCAAGGTGTTCACGGCAAAGCAAATATCTGGTCTCGTGTTCGTCAGGTACATCAAGGACCCAATCATCTGACAATACATCATGGCATTAACCAACTTTGATGAAGCATCACTCAATAGATTCAGGTTCGATGCCATAGGTGTGGTTAATGCCTTGCAGTCTATCATCCCAAATCTCTTCAGGATCTCTACTGCATACTTCCCTTGTCCAAGGAATATTCCATCTGTATTCTGCCACACCTCCATGCCTAGAAAATAATGCATCATACCCAAGTCCTTCATTTCGAACTCGGCAGCAAGCTTCTTCTTCGTATCCGCAATCAACCCATCCATACCTATTACAAACAGATCATCTACATATAGTAGGAGCATCACTGGGTTTCCATCTTCAACCTTGTAGTAAAGGTTGGAATTTGCTTTACTCTAGGTAAAACCCAAACTGGATAGGAAGCTGTCAATTCTATCGTACCATGTCTTGGGTGTTTGTTTCAATCTGTACAGGGCTTTCTTCAATCTACACACATGAGAATCCCTGTCATGTGTCTCAAAACCAAGTGGTTGCTCCACATACACTTCCTCTTCCACTACACCATTCAAGAAAGCAGTCTTGACATCCATCTGGTGTATCTTCCATTTCATCATTGTAGCTAAAGCAAGTACTGATCTGATGGAAGTGTATCTGGTTATAGGTGCAAAAGATTCTTCATAATCTATTCCTTCTTTCTGGGAGAGACCACGAGCAACAAATCTTGCTTTATATTTTTCAATGCTACCATCTGCAGGATGCTTGATCTTGTAGATCCATTTGGAATTTATGACAGACTTCCCTTATGGTCTTGGGACAACATCCCAAACATCATTCTTCATGATCAATTGATACTCTTCGATCATAGCATCCTTCCATTCTTTCCATTATGTTGCTTCTTCATAATTGGAAGTTTCTTTATCGATGAAATCACATAATAAGGATACATATCCAGAGAAAGATCTGGTCCTCTTTCTTTCTCTGTGATTCTCTTCTGGAGCCCCATATCTTTCTGCACCTTGGATAGCTTCCCATACCCAAGCAGGTTTCCTCTTATGAGGATTCTTCTCCTGAGGTGGATCTACAGGTTCTTGCGGTTCTTCAAATTCTCGATCTTCTTCTTGAGTTTCTTCGTTCATGGTTGTGTCATGAGATCTGGGTGCTTCTGCTTCTTCAGGTTTTTCAGCAGGTCTCTTTCTAGATTTGTTGTAAGCTGAATCTTCGTCGAATGTTACATCTCTGCTAATGTCAATCTTCTTGAACCCTGGGAAGTATATTCTGTAAACCTTCGAGCTTTTAGAGTATCCCACAAATATACCCTTCTTTCCTGAAGGATCTAATTTTGTCCTCTTCTCTTTTGGAATGTGTATGTACATAGGACAGTCAAATATTCTGAGATGGCTGACTTCTGGTTTCTTGCCGGAGAAGACTTCTTCAGGATTCTTGTTCTTGAGTACTCTGTGTGGAGTACATTTATGTACATACACCACTATTTTGGCTGCTTCTGCCCAAAGATGCATAGGAAGATTTTGATCATGAAGCATTGCTCTTGCAGCTTCCATGATAGTTCTATTCTTCCTTTCTGCAATCCCATTCTGTTGTGGATTATAAGGAGTGGAAAAATCCCTCTTAATCCCTGAGTCTTTACATAGCTCTTTGAATTCATTCGAAGTGAATTCTCTGCCATTATCTGATCAAAAATTCTTGATCTTCTTTTCAGCGTGTTTCTCAATCAAGGCTTTGAATTCCTTGAACTTGCTGAATACTTCATCTTTGTTCTTCATGAAGTAAATCCATGTCTTCCTAGAAAATTCACCAATAAAAAAAACATAGTATACATACCCGCTTAGAGAACTTGATGACATTGGTCCGCATACATCGGAGTGGATGATTTCCAAGATTCCTTTTGCTTTGCTCTCGCTACTTGGAAATGTCTTCTTTGTGATCTTTCCTTTTGCACATCCTTTGCAGACCCCATCATGTTTTGCTTGAATTTCATGAAGACCTTCAACAGCTTTTCTTGCAAGTGGTAGTGCCCTGTAATGCACATGTGCAACCCTTCTATGTCAAAGTTCATTTGGTTCTACTGAGTCATGAACCAAAGCTTGCTCTGGTTGGCCCTTCAACTTGTATAGACCTCCTTCTTGTTCCCCAATCACTATTGCATCGTCAAAAGTCTTTCCCTTTGGCCACATAAGAACTTGGCCATCTACAAAAGCAACCCTCATTCCTTTTGCATCCAATGCAGATATGGAGAGGAGGTTCTTCTTTAGTCCTGGAACAAATAATACATTTTTCATCTTCATAGACTTTCCAAAGTCTAGTTTATAGGAGGATTCACCACTACCTTTTATTGGATACTGGTAGTCATCCCCAAGTTTCACCTTGTGAGGTGACTCATGTTCAGATAGTTTCACAAATGATTCTTTGAATCCCATCATGTGCTTGGAAGCACCACTGTCCATGAGCCAATCATTACTTCCATATGAAACGGTTCCTGTGAGAGCGAAGATCAGCACATATTCTTCATCACTTGAAGAATCACTTTCTTGTCTGATTCTCTTTATGGAAGGTTCATCATCCTCTGTAGCATGAGCATGATGTCTTCTCTAGTTTCCCTTCTTCTTCTTTAAGTTCCCTTTATTAGGGCAAAATTTGGATATGTGACCTTTCTCATCACATGTGTAACATCTAATAGTAGACAGATCTCTTCTAGAGTGTGAGATCTTACCTTTGGAGTGATGATGGTTCCTTCTGATTTTCTTGGTGTGGGTTGTGAGAGCTTGATCTTCACTTCCCATCTTTTCTTCTCAAGCTGCTATCCGAGCTTCTTCTTGAGAGCATTCTTCCCATAGTCTACTGAACTTGACTAACTTCTTTCTAGCACAGATCCCTTGAATGAAAGAGTCCCATGATCTAGGGAGACCATTCAAGGTGGTCATCACAATATCTACATTTTCCACTTCTTCATATACTGCTTCTAGTTGTTCCTTGATCTAATATACCCTTGTAAAGTAAGACTGGATGGTCTCAGTATTCTAGATCTTTACATTCTTCAATTGGTTTCTCATAGTCATTTTCTTGTTTATGTTCTTCCCCTCAAACAATTTGGTTAGGGCATCAAACATAGATTTAGGTGTCTTTAGGGAGGACACCTATGGTATGAGGTGATCCTTAATTGAATCAGCAATAATCCTCTTTGCCATAACCAACTTCTTCTTATGTAAGGCCTTAGCCTCATCTCCCTCTAGAACTGGAACCTCCTTATTGATATAGGAGTCCAACTCATTTTCTTCCAGGGCCAGCGAGATCCTATAATTCCAGGCTCAGAAGTTATTAACTCCCTCAAGCTTTCATCAAGCTTGGTATGATGAGACATATTAACTGAGAACTTCAAATGGAAATACAAAAGATTTAGATCTTACCAGGTCAAGATGTCGGATCTGGATTTGGAGCTGAAATCCTGCAGTGCTGATTCAGAAGCAGATTAGGGTTTTTCTTTTCTGGAGTTCTATCCAACCAAATGCTTTGATTTTGATCCCTAACTTTGATTTTGGGGAGGAGATCAATCCAAGCCTGGGATCACTGAAAAATTCCACTTCTGTGGAAAGCCCTAATTTCCTGTAGCAGTGTCGGGTCCAAAACTGAAAAAACTCAGAATTGGATTCTGCTTCGACACAAAGATGTGCCCTAGGGAGGACAGTTATTCCAACCTTCTTTTTCTGAAAAACTATGGAGAGAGATCCACAAAATAGGAATCCCTAGTTCCCGCAGCTGCACAGTGTCTTATTCTCAGGTTAGCTCTGACGCCATGTTAGATTTTTATCATTAAGCTAGCATTATATTAGGATCTTTAACTAGAGAATAACAAGCACAGCAATCAAACACAACAGACAATGAACATAGTGTTTATCCTCAGGGAAACCATAAATGGTGAAAACCCCGCAACTTCCTCAGAGATAGAATCAGCACCAAAAGTAAAACCCCAAAACAGTAAGATGATCTCCCAACAGCAGTAACCTGTTTCTTCCTTGCCCCAGTGTCTTCTTCTTCCTTAGCTATGTGCTACAACTGAGTGTGTATGAGATGTGTGATAAATAGAGAGGCTAGATCTCTATTTATACTAATTCTTGACTTGACTAAACCCAACTAGGGCCGACTTCACTAGGTGAGTATAATAACCCTAGTGCCCCGGAACTATTGGGACTTTAACCCTTAGCCAATAGGAGGGTTGCCCACAATGATTTGACATGACTTGTTTACATTATAGAACTTCCATATAGGAAAATCAGGGCATGACATGACTCAAGTACATTACAAATACATCCTGGAATAAACATCAGGTTACAATACATAAGAAATACAAGTGAGTACATTCCGAAGTTACAATTACATAAACACTAGGGCCTTCTTGGATATATGATCTGCCACTATGTTGAACTCTCTATAAGTTTGTTGGAAAGAAAGGTCTTCAAATTCCTCCTACAATTGATAGACCTTTCTTTTCCACCAACCAAGTGACAGAACTAACAACACAGGTCTCTTGCAATCCCATTTAATAACAACCCATGAGTCACCAACCGCCTGCATCTGCCCAATGTTTTTTGAGTTAGCAACAATAGAAACAACCATAAATCCAATACTTGTGTTCTTGTGTTAGTGTCTCTACCAGCTCTCAATCTTAGACCAAAGTAATGATGATTATTAACATAAAGCACCATGCCCACACCGCATACCCCCATACTCCCTCGACAAGCCCCATCAAAAAAATCATATGGAGTATCCTTTCCAAAAACAAACCCATTTATCCTCCTCTCCTTTTCCCTTCCCTTCTCTACATTTTCTTCAGCAAAGGCCCCTAAAACCTTTGAACCAATAAATTCTCGCATGGCTTCCATCCTTCAAAAATAGCTTTGTTTCTAAAGAGCCATATTCCCCAACATAAATATACCATAAAAATATTAAGAATTGGATCGAACTCAAATACTTACTAATTTTTTTAATCTTAGTTCCAAAGAAGTTGTAATCCAAATGCAAAAAGGATTTTATTCAAATTTTTTATGACCTTCTTGAACAGCTCTAGTGGAGGAGCAGTTCACCAACAAATGATTAACCGATTCTTCACTGCTACAACAAAGCAAGCAAACATTTGGTCCCTTCCTTACTCTTTTCATGAATTTGTCATAGGTAAGCACTTTATTTGATAAATCCATCCACATGAAGAGCATTTGCTTCAACAAATGCAATCATTTCCAAATATACTTCTCCCATCACATTTTCTCCTCCACCCCTGAAGACTGATAGGTTGCCTTGTATGTTAGTTTTGAAGTAACTTTCCCATTTACCAAGTTACAATACCACATCAACTCATCATTCTCTTGACATAAAAAAAAACCCACCATGTTCCCCTATAAACACAAAACAAATAAAGCAACCCTTTCATTATCAAATAGTCAGTTAAGTCTCTTAATAACTTACCTATTATGTTCCCCTATCCAAGGGTCCAACCCCAACATCACTTCTCTCCCATCCCCAACTTTCCATGCTATCCATTTGGTTGAGACATTGGCTGATTTTTTGATTCATTATAATCCAATCCACCACTTCACTGTATTCAAGATATTTGTCCTTGATAACCCTGCTCCATATCCCATCTTCCATCAAGCATCTCCAAAGACTCTTATCCTGTAAATATTCCATAAGCCAAAAAAGATTTTTTAGTTCCCATTGTCCTTTCATCTTCATCCTTACCACCTTTTCCCACTTGACTAGATCAATTCTAATCTTGTCCTTCCTTCTACCCCACAAAAACCTGAAACATTTATGCATGGGCCTTTACAATATATATTTAGGAATTTGAGACAAACACATTGTTGGTGAAAATATATGCTATCTAATTCAACACTTAATTTGTCAACTCGGGAAGGTAGCTTGTGAGATGCAAACATTGTATGTGCATGATTAAAGCTTATTCTAATCTGATCTAATATAATCTAGAAATAATTCGAAATGTTTAATACTAATATTCTTAATCTAATGATCATTAGTTCAATTCATATTTAAGATCATAATGCTAACTAAATACAATCAAATCTAAAATTTACAAAGCATTCAAATTTCAAGCTTTAACATAATTGCGAAAATGAAATAATGTTCAAACTAACTTCAATACAATCCTACCTCTAAAGCATATCCTTGCAAATGAAAATAACTAATAAAACCACTCATTCTAATATGACTCAGAAACTAAACTAAGTAAACAGAAAACTATATAATGACACAGAAAACAGAACATGTGACAGAAACGAACTTGGCAATTGATTTCTCATTTAATATTTCAATGCTTTTATCAAATTAACAGATTTCCTTAGCATGAGTTTTAATAAGTTTTATATCAACATGAAGTTCACTGTTCAATTCAATCTTAAAATGAATTATTACTTATAATTGAAACTATTCTAAATTAAACTTGCATTTAGAACTACAATAAGATAAATGAAATTTGTTGATTACGAAATTTTTAAAAAAATAATATTGTTAAGTCTAAACTACAGAAGCAAAACTATTTTTAAATAATCATTCAAACTATAAGCAAACTACCTATCATATTCTTATGAATCGAAAAGCTATTCTATGTGTGCAAAATCAGAAATCTATCTATGAAAAAAATTCACTTGCAAATTAACTATTCAAAAAGTAGGAAACTATGTTGTTTGAGAAAGCAAGTTAACTACTTAATCTATGAAATTCAACTTAACAACTAACTATGCATTCAAGAGCAAGATGAAATGCTACTCTGAAGACGAGCTACAAAGAAAAAAACTCTCTCTATGAAACAACAAATTATTTATAAGCAAACTAACTAGCTTTTATCTAACAAATTTGAAATGATTTCTATATTGCTGGAAGGAAAACCAATCTACAAAACAGAATTCAAAAACTATGCATTTAATCAAATGTCTAAAATCTATGAATTTCGAAACCCTAAGCAATTCTTTTACAATTTCAACTTCAAAGCAAGTAACCCTGTGATACTAAAAAGGAAAGTAAAAGTGCAGGGATAGCAAAAATAATTCTATTTTTCTGTCTAAAGCAAATGAAACAAAATGAAAATATTCTAAATACTCAAGCTCTAATTCTTAATGTCATTTCTATCTACTAACAATGTTGTAGATCCTAACGTAAAAATAATTGCAGTCTATTAGCAGAAGAGCAATGCAATTCTGGAAATGCATATGGCTTGGACGTGAAAGCAAAACTATATGGTGTTAAGCAGCTACCTACAACAAAACAAAAAAAGAGGAATTGCAATCGTGAAGGGGGAAAATGAAAAGGTAAATCGTGACAGAAGTAAACGTGAGTGTAGAAAAAAATGTGAAAGAGCATATGCAAATGAAAACGCAAATGTAATGGAACAACAATGTAAAAAAGAGACAGGCAAAAAACACAAAGGACAAACGTGAATGGGCAGAACGGAATGGAAAAACATGATGTTTGTTCGACAACGTTTTTCTCCCTGTCTATTAAGATATTCGAAAAAATGCTCACGAATAGGGGTAAATGGGCCTAATTGGGAGGTGGATTTCGAACCGTTTCCTCATATTCCTTACGGTTTTCTCACACGCTACCCCCGAAATTTGTCTCCTAAAGTGATGACGGGAATGCAATTGTAAATGCAACAAAAAAAAGTGTAAAAATAAAGATGGATGGGCAGAGCATGAAGCAGCAGAACGACAATGGAAATGAACAAGAATATAGAAGCAAACAACAACTAATTAACTCTACGGTGACTAAAAGAAAATGGCAAATCGTAAGAGAAAATTGTAAAGAGCAAAGCAGAAACACAAAAATGAAGTGTAGGGAAATAGAACATGAATGTAACCTACAAGAACACAGCAAAAAAATTGACAGGGAGAGATCTGCAATTGGGGAAAAACACCTACTCTATTGCACAGAATTTAATCTAGTTAAAATTACGCACCATTAAACATCTACTGAGCTAAATTTAATAAATTGAAATGCAAAACATAAACTACTTATCTGACATAAAGCAACAGAGACAAATAAAATTAACAAAACGGATATGGATCATGCACAAGAAGAGCTTGCAACCTCTGGTGGGCCCCCCAAAGTCACAGCCTAAGACTATCTACTTCCTCAAATGAACATAAACACAGAAACCAGCTTCTTATTGCAATCAATTTCGAAATTACAGAGTTCAACTCAAGTGTGAGCCACATCAACAATGACAGTAGCTACCACCACCACCATTTACATCACCAAAAGCCTCTATATATAAAAATTTACATATGGAAGAGAGGGCGTCTGAATGACTCGTAACGGAAATTAGTTCATAAATCCGATTTCTAGGTTGAATTTCTGCTAGGTTGTTAGTTAAATTGATGTTAGTCAAATTGATAATTGGGTGCTGAATTGGAAGTATCTCAATCCCTCTGTTTCTTTGTGTGTTCCATTCCTCCATCACGTGAAGTGCGTGAGTTCCATGGCCTACACATAATGTTACATTTGATTACAACCAAAACAATTTTACTAAAATTCAACGTAAGTTTTGATGGCATGTAAACAAACTAAAAAGTCATCCCCATTATTTAAGGATTTCCATTATTATATTTTTTTTTACTTTTTCTTTTAAAAGGAATTAAAACGTGAGTGATGATATGTGAGTGGAGGTGTAATGATATATATGGGTATCATTATTTATAGTTTTGAAGTTTAAACCCCCTTTTTTAAAAGGTTAAACCATTACTTTAATGTAAACAAATGTATTAATGGTTTAAGAATGATAGCTATTCTATTTGTTTAACATTTAAAATATTTTAATTTTCATTATAGAGTCATGGTTTTGATTTGTACATGCAGGAGCAACAGGACTAGAAAGAATTGGAAGATAAAGGTATTACGAGATCAATGAGAGCCGAAAGACAAAGGCAAGCCAAAATTAGTGAACCAATAAGAAACCTATCATCAAAACCCAATGCAGAACTTAGGACCGAAAGGAAGGTTGCATGGAGTACATAAATGCTTACGATTTGCACAATATTGCATTTAATACATTAAAAATAACATATTAGGCTCACTTTACATTTACAAAATTTTAATTAATAAAACAAAGTAAAAGATAGCCTTATTGAACATAGATGTGTTAAATCATGGTAGATAGGATGGGAAATTAATGTAAATAACATCAGTATAAAAGACAATTTCGGAGCCCAACACTCCCCCAGACCAAAGGTATGGCACATCCACATGCCATGAATGAATTGGAAGTGGTCTTTCATTTATTCAAAAACTTTGTTTCATCATCAATAGTTTATAGGAAATCTTCAGCAAAACTAAGCCAAATTTATTACTACATGAAAACTAGAACTCAGAAAAAAAATGTTATGTTATGAGATGACCAAAACGACTTCATATTATTTAAGATTTCTTAATACATACAATTCTTCCAACCAATGATAATTCATGCTTATGAATACCATATAAACTGAGACTCTCTCTCCCCCAGACCGAAGGTATGGCACATCCTCGTGCCATGAATGGATTAATACTGGGTTGTGTTCTCTTATGTTAACACTCTTGATCAACAACACTCAGTAGGTAATATCATACGAAGGCAGATTCTTCAATATATGCAAATTCATCAGTTTTATGCTCATGAAGTCTGCCTATAAGTTATGATAAGGGAATTTCCTCATGTCCCCTAAAAGAGAAAACATGAGGGTATATATAGTCTATAAAGCCTATAGGAAACTAGTCATCTCTGCTACTTCTCTAGAGTTTATCGTCATTCAAGTAATTATGTACAGAGTTTGCATTTCAAGTTCATTAGACTCCTACGTTTATGGGTCCCACTTATAGGTTAGTGATATCCTAGGTATAGTATGAATTAGACAACAGGTTCTTAAGTGCAACTTACAAATATTCTCAAATGGCAGATAGATGAAGTTCATTTACCATAACTTAACTATATATACTCTTTTCTAGCTAAACTCACAAATAGTTCCATACAATGAGACATAGAAAAACCATATACTTTGCATAAATTATCCTCTCCAGGTAGATTCCCCTCTTTCAGCCAGGCATGTTCAATACCCCGTCGAGTTTACCTAGTCATACCATGGGCTGGTACCCGCTGCCAGCAAGCCTGTTTAGTACTCTAACGGATTAACCTATTAAACCTATTTTGCATCAAAGGCTCTTGTCTTAGTGTTTCCACTCCCTATATATTTTCAGCAATTAAATTTTCCTATGAAGGAGTAAATGGGGGAGCAGCTCTAAAAATCGTGCTACGGGATGGGATGGTATATGGGTTGGAGGATAACTTATTTAAAACTTCTTGAACCAAATAAATATATTTCTCCCAATATATTGGATATTGCAAGTGAGCTAACCAAATCAAAGACATAGATGGTTGAGTTTATTAATGTGAAGTGAGTGGAGCCATAATATAATGAATGAAAGGTGTCTCCAGTCCCAAAACTCGCATTTTTCATATAGAGTTATAGTAGTGTTCCCCACAAACTAGGAATTTCATTCACTCTTATGCTACTGCGTAGTAGAGATGCTTAAATAACATGCCTCTGATAATGAAGCTAGAATGTACGAGTGACCTCTAGGTTTTAGATGGACCTTAATTTATGAGAAATCTCCATGATGTTTAAAGTTGGCCTTGAGTAACTAGCATAATTAAAAATATGCATGTATGAAAATAAATAATGATGTAAGATTGTTTTGGTTTAGTCATTGGAATTATCTTCTTCTTAGTTCTTTTATTTGAAAAAGAAAACAAAAAACGAAGTTGCATTATTCCCTAAACTAAGAATGCAACATTTTATTTATATACATATTTCCCTACCCTAAGAAGAAAGAAAACATGTTTATTCAAGTATAGGAGCTCTTCCAATGAAACCAAGTGCGAAGCAACATGGAAAATATACCTTTATCCACATATGTGAAGGTTATTGCAGTGATTACCTGAATGTGGAATACCAACCAACTTACTTGTTTATGCATCAGAAGGTGTCGAAGGGAGGAACGGTATTGTGACCGCATTACCTCTTGAAACTAGATTTCGATGTATTCATGGTACTCACCTTCCTTTAATATGTCTTGTAGATCCCCTTCTCCTAGATGATCGATTATTTTAGCATAAGATGGATCTGTCATCTTGCATGCAGAGAACTCTTTAGTTTCAGGTCGCTCTCCATCAAATGCAGTCCCCAATTGTTCATCTTCCTCTATAGTTTGGCAGGGGTAATCTTTTTGTAGCTCTTAGGACTGTGGTCCGTCTTCCATTTCAGGAGAGGTTGATAAGCTCTCAACTACTGTCAAGATATTTTCTGCTAATGAGCAACTTTGAATCCATTTTTTCGGTTGATAGGTCCTGCTTCACACAGGGATTAGTCTCTGGGGTTCTTACAGCACCCAAAACTTTTATGTGTTTTTGAGAAACTATCTACTACTAATGCAAATTTGTGATTTAAACATAACACACTAAAACACCTACATGAAATTAACTTGCAGAAAGTAAACACACTCATACAACAACAACAAAAATACCACACCTGCATAAGAGTAAATTGTAAAAAAGTAAACAACCTAAATTTTCATAGTAAAAGAATATGTGCATGAAATTAAACTATGGAAAAATAAACTATCTACATTTGCAAAAAGAAAAATACACTTAACTATGGGAAAGTAAACTACCTATGTTTTCCCCGAATGTGGGTGGCAGGCGGGCACACAAAATCCAAAGCAACAATGACGTGCCCCAGTACATTACCAGGCACACCACCCCTCACGATGGTGCTGACTCAATGGAAACGTGGCCAAGTGACAACCTGGATCAGACCCCCACTCAACTCATGTGTAGACGTGATGATTACTTCCCCAGGCATGACGTCTCCCCTGCTCTAGGTGACGACGAGCACATCTCTCCACAAAGTATATGTCCTCTCGACAGTTAAGGTCGAGCAGGATGGGTACAGTGCATTAATGTGTTTTGGGTTCAGCGTCAGGGGCATTTTGACTCCATGGACAGACATCTCACCACTTTCATTCTGGATAAGACCGCTCTGCAAAACTGTCGCTCCCCTCCATCCAGACCTCTGCACGTGGAGCCATTTTCTACCACCTTCCCTCCCTCCGCTCCCAGACTCTCAGTGATAAGCATGTCACCTCATCGATGCAACCCTCCCATGGGTGGAAGGGGACGTGGAAGGGCTGGTAAACCGCCACCTTTCACTTCTCAAGCTAGCACAGAGGGTTTCGATGCTGAAGTACCAGAAGAGCTGTGAGAAATGCTAGACGATTGGGAGGACATGCTATTGTGCTCCCTCTCAGCAGTAAATCATACACCAACCCGTAGAGGAAACTATTGGATCATCAAAAAACTGTTCACCAGATTCATCTTGCACTCAGTCCATCTCCATGTTGCCCCTGAAGCTCCACTTGTTAGTCACGCTCCGGAAGCTCAACCTGCTGGCCATGTTGAACC
>LPNX011004969.1:431324-487456 GCA_001517045.1 Pseudotsuga menziesii | reverse complement strand
TCCCCCCCGCCCCTGCTACCATCCCCATTTCTCCCCCACCTCCTCAACGCTAGTTTGCCAGGAAAAAAGGAAATTCTACCAAGGAACCTCTACCCAAGAAAACGGCTCCATTACCAGTTAAGCTACCTATCACCAACAACAGGGAAATCTCGGACAGCCCCAAAGGAAGCGGATCACACAGCAACGCCAATGGTTCGTGTGAAGATGTTGAGAGCACTAAAGTACAGGTCCTGCAGTGAGGTACCAATTACTGCTACCTAATCACCGAATTTCCCTTCAAAAAGCTTTAATGCTAGGTTCAATGCACCAAGCTCCCTCTTCTTGGTTATTTTCCGATTTATTGCTCCTTAGAGCAGTTTTTTTCAAGTCAAGTCAGGATTTTTTGTCTCAAAATTTTAGTATGTTTTGTAAGATCTGTTTTCCCCATCTTCGATAGGATCACCCAAACAATCACAGCATGCCTTTCACCTACATGAAATTTTTTATGCTTCTTCTAGTTTTGCTTTTGTGTCTAATGGACACGCTGAATTGTACTATTATCTATATTTTTATCTTTCCTTAATAGAATAGATCTGAACTTACAAAAGAAAAACTACCTATGTTTGCAAAGAGTACACTTAAGAGAAGTAAATCAAACTTTGTGTGAAGTAAACACACTTGTGTGAAAAAGGAACAACAAGGATTTGGGGCACCCCACTATAGTGGATGCACGGGTTCTTACCTCTCGTCTTATCATTCTCCCCTCCCCCTTGTTGTGTGATGTAAAGAAAACCTATCTACGCCTATCGACCTAGACTCCAATCCCTTTAGCGCCTCCCTAACAACGACGCCAAAATGTTGGTGAAACTATATGCTATCTAATTCAACACTTAATTTGTCAACCCGAGAAGGTAGCTTGTGAGATGCAAACACTGTATGTGCAGGATTAAAGCTTATTCTAATCTGATCTAATCTAATCTATAAATCATCTGAAATTTTTAATACTAAGATTCTTAATCTAATTATCATTAATTCAATTCATATTTAATATCCTAATGCTAACTAAATACAATCAAATCTAAAATTTACAAAGATTTCAAATTTCAAGCTTTAACAGAATTGCAAAAATGAAATAATGTTCAAACTTACTTCAATACAATCCTACCTCTAAATCATATCCTTGCAATTGAAAATAACTAATAAAACCACTCATTCTAATATGACTCGAAAACTAAATTAAGTAAACATAAAACTATGTAATGACACAAAAAAACAGAACATGTGGCAGAAAGTGAACTTGACAATTGATTTCTCATTTAATATTTCAATACTTTTATCAAACTAATATATTTCCTTAGCGTAATTTTTAATAAGTTTTATATCAGCATAGAGTTCACTGTTCAATTCAATCTTAAAATGAATCATTACTTATAATTGAAACTATGCTAAATTAAACTTGCATTTAAAACTACAATAAGATAGATGAAATTTGTTGATTACGTAATTTTTAAAAAGAATAATATTGTTAAGGCCAAGCTATAGAAGCAAAACTACTTTTAAATAATCATTCAAACTATAAGCAAACTACCTATCCTATTCTTATGAATCGAAAAGATACTCTACGTGTGCAATATCAGAAATCTATCTACAAAACAAATTCACTTGCAAATTAACTATTCAAAAAGTAGGAAACTATGTTGTTTGAGAAAGCAAGTTAACTACTTAATCTATGAAATTCAACGTAACAACTAACTATGAATTCAAGAGCAAGATGAAATGCTACTCTGAAGACAAGCTACAAAGCAAAAAACTCTCTATGAAACAACAAATTATTTATAAGCAAACTAACTAGCTTCTATCTAACAAATTTGAAATGCTTTCTATATTGCTGGAACCAAAACCAATCTACAAAACAGAATTCAAAAACTATGTGTTTAATGAAATGTCTAAAGTCTATGAAGTTTGAAACCCTAAGCAATTCTTTTACAAATTCAACGTCAAAGCAAGTAACCCTGTGATACGAGAAAGGAAAGTAAAAGTGAAAGGATAGCAAAAATAATTATATTTTTGTGTCTAAATCAAATGAAACAAAATGAAAATGTTCCAACTACTCAAGCTCTAATTCTTATTTCCATTTCTATCTACTAACAGAGTTCTGGAAATGAGTGCAGATCCTACCATAAAAACAATTGCAATCTATTAGCAAAAGAGCAATGCAATTCTGGAAATGCATATGGCTTGGACGTGAAAGCAAAACTATATGGTGCTAAGCACCTACCTACAGCAAAACAAAAAAAGAGGAATTGCAATCGTGAAGGGGGCAAATGCAAAGGTAAATCGTGACAGAAGTAAACATGAGTGCAGCAAAAAATGTGAAAGAGCATATGCAAATGCAAACGCAATTGTAATGGAACAGCAATGTAAAAAGGAGACAGGCAGAAAACACAAAGGACAAACATGAATGGGAAGAACGGAATGGAAAAACATGATGTATGTTTGGCAGTTAGGGGTAAATGGTCCTAATTGGGAAGTGGGTTTCAAACCGTTTCCTCATATTCCTTACAATTTGCTCACATGTTGCCCCCGAAATTTGTCTCCTGAAGTGATGACGGGAATACAATTGTAAATGCAACAAACATAAGTGTGAAAATAAAAATGGATGGGCAGAGCATGAAGGAGCAGAATGACAATGGAAATGAATAGGAATACAGAAGCAAACAGAAACTAATTAGCTCTATGGTGACTGAAAGCAAATGGAAAATCATTAGAGAAAATTGTAAAGAGGCAAAGCAGAAACACAAAAGTAAAGTGTAGGAAAACAGAACATGAATGTAATCTACAGGAACACCGCAAAGAAATTAATGGGCAGAGCTCTGCAATTTGGGAGAAACACCTATTCTATCACACATAATTTAATCTAGTTAAAAGCACACACCATTAAACATCTACTGAGCTAAATTTAATAAATTGAAATGCAAAACATAAACTACTTATCTGACATAATGCAAAGAAATGAATAAAATTAACAGAACGGATCCGGATCATGCACAAGAAGAGCTTGTAACCTCTAGTGGGCCCCCCAAATTTATATCCTAAGACTATATACTTCCTTAGATGAACATAAACACAGAAACCAGCTTCTTATTGCAATCAATTTCGAAATTATAGAGTTCAACTCAAGTGTGAGCCACAGCAACAATGACAGTAGCTACCACCACCACCATTTACATCGCCAAAAGCCTCTATATATAAAATTTTACATATGGAAGAGATGGCGTCTGAATGACTCATAATGGAAATTAGTTCATAAATCCAATTTCTAGGCTGAATTTTCGCTGGGTTATTTGTCAAATTGATGGTTGGGTGTTGAGTTGGAAGTATCTTGATCCCTTTGTTTATTTGTGTGTTCCATTCCTCCGTCATGTCAAGTGCGTGAGTTCCATGGCCTACACATAACATTACATTTGATTACAACCCAAACAATTTAAATAAAATTCAATGTAAGTTTTGATGGCATGTAAACAAACTAAAAAGTCATCCCCATTATTTAAGGATTTCCATTATTATATTGTTTTTTCTACTTTTTCTTTTAAAATGAATTAAAATGTGACTGATGATATGTGAGTGGAGGTGTAATGATATATATGGGTGTAATTACTAGCAAGAATTTCAAGATAAAGGTATTACGAGATCAATGAGAGCGAAAGACAAAGGCAAGCCAAAATTAGTGAACCAATAAGAAACATGTCATCAAAACCCAATGCAGAACTTAGGACCGAAAGGAAGGCTGGATGGAGTACACAAATGCTTACGATTTGCACAATATTGCATTTAATACATTAAAAATAGCATATTATGCTCACTTTACATCTACGAGATTTTAATTAATAAAACAAAATAAAAGATAGCCTTATTGAACATAGATGTGTTAAATCATGGTAGATAGGATGGGAAATTAATGTAAATAACATCATTATAAAAGACATTTCTGGATTGTACCATACATCTAGTAAATTGGAATGCCCTTCAATACATATTTTACCAGTTTCAATATCCCACCTAATGAAATCCATCTATAACACCAAGTCTCCAACCTCTTATACACGTTCTTTAATAACCACATCCAATCTCCCTTTTTGTAGTTATTCGGCTTCATGTAAGAGCCTAAATATTTAAATCCCTCTCACATATCAAACCAAGCATAAAGAATCCTTTTATCTAACTCATAATTGGATTAGTTAACCCACTCTACACAAAAACAAAGTTTTCACTATTAATAAACATTCTTGAATCCTTACAAAAAACATCCAACATCTCACTATATTATCTCCATTCCCTAAGGGTTCCAATTCCAAATATGAGAACATCATCTACAAACAAAGAATGAGTTAACTACACATTCAACAAGACCTTAACCCCCACAATTCCCCCATCCAACTTTTCTTTAGAGATCATCCTACTTAAAAATTCAACTGTAAGAAAGAAAAGTAGGTGTGATAGATGGCACCCCTACCTTAAACCCCAATAATTATTGAAAAATATGAAGGTTTTGCATTAATCGAAACAACATAATTAACCAAAATTACACATCGAATAACCCAATTAGCCACTCCCATATCCAAACCAATGTGCAACAACACCAAACGCAAGAAAGACCAACTAGTTCTATCTTAAGCCTTTGCCAAATCCAATTTTAAGATGATGGATTTTAGCTATTTTAACTTAAAACTATGCAACCCCTCCTGGGATAAAACACACCACATCAAATATTTGTCTATTATACAAGAGACCAAATTGTTCAATTGAGATTTGGTCTTAAACTTGCTTTGTTTTAATCCTTGAAGCAATAATCTTGGAAACCAGCTTATGATCATATTACATAGAGAAAACAGACAAAAGTCACTGAGCAAAGAAGGATTATACTTATTTAGAATAAGCACCACAAAATTATTATTTAGAACTCCTAAAATTCTCCCATACGTTCTTGACTCCTCCACCACTCACAAAATATCCCCACTAACAATCTCAAAAAAATCGATAAAACAATGAACAATCCAACTGTCTGAGCCTGGGCTCTTATATTTGGAAAAAAGGACATCAATTTCTTCTTTATCTCCTCTATAGCCATTAATTCCCTTACTCTCTTTTTTTCCATATTCTGGAAAAAACACCTTGGATAATCTTGAATCGGCAATAATTGATCCAGTATATTATTTCCTTCTCGCTCTTGATAAAATCCTTTAAAAAGGATAAGTCTAAATCTCTTTCCAATTCTCTTTGAGTTCTGAAAACCTCACCGTTTAAGCCCATTATTTCCCAAATAGTATTAATATTTTTCTAGTGTTCCACATATATGTGAAAAAACTTTGTGTTATTGTCTCCTTGTTCCAACCATATGACCTTGATTTTCAATCACCAAGGTTTCTCCTCCAATACTAGCAACCTATATTTTTTAGACACCAATTCAACCATTTCATTTCTCACTCGAGCTAAATTGTAGCAGAATTTTCTAAGTTTTCTGTCTATATACACAAGCTTGACCTCTTTCTCCTTCTACTTTTTCCTCCTCCATTTGACCGCTACTAACTTTAAATGCTTCAGGTTATCCACCAATTGTTCCATAGGAGCAACACTAGTTTTCTCAAAAAAAATTCACCATTTATCTCTTACCATAGAAATTAATTCCTCCTCTCCCATCCAAGTGAAATTATATTTAAAAGGGTAATTCATCTTTTCTTCTATAGATTCCACATAAAGAACCATAATCATATGATCCGACAAAGTATCGGGCCTAATCCATGCCTTATATCTACACAACCTCTCCAACAGATCCTTCCCCAAAAGAAATTGATCAAGATGTTTCGTCGTCTCAGCCTCTCCTTACCTCTCTTTCCTTCAAGTCAGAGCCAAAGGATTCGACACCAAATCCACCAACCTAACATATTCAAAAAGATGGGAGAAGAATATTCCTAACCAGTCTACCCTTGAATGCCTCCCACAAATATCCCTATCATTCATAGTAAGGTTTAAGTCACCTCCCAAAACCAATCCAGATCCGTCCAAAACTCCTTCATCACAAGCTTGAATCCAAAAATCCTTCTTGTCAGAGTACGAGCCATAGAAATTCAGCAATTTTACTAGGAAGTTGAATCCTTGAAAATAACTTATGAACAAAATGGCAGTAGTAGAAAAGAGAACAATAATTTGGGCCATTTCAGGATTACACACCGAAACAATTCCCCTTAAGAAATAATTTGAATCAATAGAATATATATTCCATCCCATCAATAAAGAAGAAAAGACCTCCCATTTCCTCACCCCAGGCACCATTATTTCTTGAAGAAAACTACATCTGGATTTACCACTACAAAAAAGTATGTGAAGGGATGATTTTTTGGATGCCCCATCAAATCCCCGAATGTTTAAAGTGAGAATAATCATTTGGGAACCTCTATAGAGAGATTTGATACTCTAATATCCCTCAAACCTCCCTTCATGCTTCCCACAGGAAATTTGTTCTGCATAGAATCTATATAGGCCACTTGGCTCTACTTGACATGACTCATTGAAAAGAGTCCCCCCTCCACAACCCCTTTTGTCTTCTCTTCTTTTCTTATAATAATTCCCCCAGGAATTCACAATAGAAGAAGGGATCGAAGATCCCTCCCCATAAGATCCATCGCCTACCCTTTTATTTAAAGGTAGGAATGGAACTAAATCACCCAATGAAAGGGATAAAAATTCTATATAAGACAAGACCCTACCAACACCTTTTTCTCTCAAGAGCCCCCTCCTAGAACCAAAATCGAAGCACTCTAAAGTCCTCCAGGGATCCCACTACACAAACCTTCCCCAGGACTCCTTCAACCCTTGAAACCCTCAACAAAAATCCCACCCTCTTCCTCCTCTGAGACACCTGGCATACAACTCTTAGCTCCCTTCCTTCACCTACCTCTACTTCATACAAAAATAAACCATCAATACCAAACAACTTTGCAACCAACCTTTTTTCCACGCCATTACCAACCAGGACTAATAAATAATTCAAAGAAGGGTTATCAAAGGACTTACCATAATCTAGAGAAAAAGAATCATGTTGTAGTGGCTTAGAGACAAAGGCACTAATAACCATCTCCTCTAAATCAATAAAAACCTACTTCATTTTAGAACTAAATTCCTCATACTTTTTTAGTGAAACTAGGACACAATCAAGATGAGAAGGGGCCTTCATCGTGTCTTTATCCAACATCTCTAATGCTTACTGCATATCTTTCGTTCACGATATCTCTTCCCATACAATAACACCATTTCCAAATCTTCATAACCAGAATCTCTAGGAAGAGTCTCTAGGAATATCTAGGAATGTCGCACCTTTTCCAAATTTTCCATTGAGCAAGTTTCTTGTAGATGACCAATATTTCTACACAACCAAAATCAGAAGGGAACCCTCCAATAGTCGGGGGGTTGAATAAACTTTGTCTCCCTCCATGAAACCTCTATTTAGTCATACAATCCTTTTCCTATGTCAACTTCAACCAAAACCATTTCCACCCTCTTATCCTCCCATTCCAATGACTTCTAGTCAAAAATTTTAAGTTTCCCTAAACAGTTTGCAATGTCCCAAAATTCCTCCTCACACCGAATCTCAAGAGAGATGCTCAACGATAAAATCCATATATTCTAGATAAGGAAGGGTTTGGAATGAGATTCAAATGACACATTCCAATTCTTCAGAGAAAGACAAGAATCTCCCCAGATCCATCACACCTCAAGAATTTTTTCGCAATCCTACTCCTTCAGAATTCACAGTAATCCACTTTTTAAGAAGAAGATGGGTTTTCGGCACATAACCTAGCAACCCTTTCCAACTAAACTCTATCCAACCCAAAATATCCTTCCTCCTACAAATTTTATGTCAGAATTTCCCTACATACGCAAACAGCATCATAGTTCCCACCACGTACAAACCAACGCATTTTCCTAGCATCATTGAAAGCTTACCCTCTCTCATCCAAATGGATTTATTAGCTCACTTATTCCTTTCTAGAGAAACCCTTGTATCATCTGAAATCCACCATTCCCCCCATGTCCTTAACCAAACTCGTGACCCAAAAATACCATTCTTCATAGATCACACTGTCAGGTTCCCATCACCCGAAACCACCTCCAACATGTCATGTCCACAAAGGATCGGGGATACCTCTTTACGCACCACATCAAGGACACAAACTCACTCTTTACATTTCACCTCATTGAGTCCACATGGAGCACCATAAATCTATTTAGCTTTCCTCAATTCCCTTAGCATATCCTTGAATTATTCATCTAATCTCAAGATAGAAGGGTCAAACCAAAACTCATCATCGTCACCAAAAACCATAGCCTCCTCCCACACCTCCATTCCACCCTCCCATGAATCTCACCACCAAACCCTAACCAAAGAGATCCTTCTACCATTTTCTATCCTTGGCAAAAGTAATGTAATGTGCCCCTCCCATACTACTGTCCATCTTGTTATTCTTATGATCAAATATGTGATGTAGAATTTTTGTACCTTTTTAATAAATTTATGAACTAGACAAACTTATGAGATTTCCTTAACATATGAAAGATAAGAATGTTAGGTGAATAAACACTATTATTGGCTTAGTAAGAAATTTGACTTTAAAAATATAACTCTCACTCAAAAACCATTAGTTTTTCTTAAAACACCAAAACCAATCTCCGAATTGAAAAGTGGTGTTATCAATCACTAGGGAAAATTTATATGTATAATCAATGGGTGAATCCCTTTGGTATATAGGAAAATTTGAAGGCTATTTTATCAATAATAAAATTTGTATATATAATTTTTTGGTGAATCTCTCAGTGAATAAATAATCTTGTAAAGTATTGGCGAATATTTCATTGAATTATAAGGTCTTGTAAAATATTGGCAAATATTTCACTAAATTATAAAACATTTTAAAGTCTTGGTGAATCTCTTACTAAATTATAAAGCCTTGTATATTATATAGATTTATTAATTATATACCTTGTAAAGTCTTAGCGAATCTTTTACACCTAGTTGTACATCGCTGCAAGGAGGATAAGAGGAAAACTCTCATTGAAATTTTGATTAAGACATTAATATGAAACATTAACCATTTGAATCATTTGATTGTTAACAACATTTGTATCATCATAATTTTCAAGAAGTTCATTATCACTCGGAACCAATGTTGTGGGCTCGTCAACATCATTATCATAATCATGTTCATAACCCTATTNGTTATTTTATGCACCAATCTCTCTCTCTCTCTCTCTCTCTCTCTCTCTCTCTCTTACACAAATGCACACACATACACACACACACACACACACACACACACACACACACATTCAACTCAAAATTTTGTTATATGTAAATCAAAAGTGTCTAATCAAACTTGGTAAAAGAGGGGCCTTGACTGATAGGAAATTTCTTACCACTTGATCTGAAATATGTTGATGTACTTCATATGTCTCATTTTTAGAGCATGGCTTGGCCTCATCAAAAATATACAAAAACTGGAGGAGATCGCAAAGAAATAAAAGTAAAGTTTGCACATATAAATATAAATGATATCTTTACTATAATACATGGAAGTTTGAGACTAGGTCAATTCAATTTTTTTTCATGATACCTGAATAGTAAATCTCTCTCCATGTAACTACCACATGTTATATTTTTCTATTATACCATCATAAATCAAGTTCTCTTGTAATTTCTCAATTGTTTGTGCTTTCACGATGTCACATTTATTACATGGACATTTTATGGTCATATAAATTTCAATGAACACAAGTTACAATTAAAACGGTTTTGGTATATATCACAATGAAGAATAAAATATAGAAATTGTACCTGGTTTTTCAATTTCCTCCAACTTATTTTGTCCATTTGAGAATATGACCCAAGCTCCTTTAACTTATGCCTATGAAGAACTAACAAAATTTAGTTCATAAAAGTTAGAGGGATAAAATTTGATCGATTATAATAAAATACACTAGAGTGGATGAGATATCAATATGCTCAATGTATACCCTAAGTTATTGATTAGGAAACTAGACTTCTCTCTTGGAAATGGTGTCAAAAACTTTTAGCTCTCAAAATTTTCTAAAGTAATATAGTGAAGGATCACTAAGGAAAGACTCAAGTGAACTAATCAGAAGGGAATCCTACTGTTACCATAACCAAGTTTATCTCACTTTGGACTTGTACATGCTAACCAAAGGGAGTTGTCCATTGAAATTATTCAAACAAAAGATTGATAGATAAATTAAAATTTATTGGTGCTCTGATCCATTAGGTGAATGGAGGAAGAAAATAGAGAAACTGCAATAGATATTTTTCAATTCATACATCACAAATGAAGAAAATACCATGTTGAATAGTAAGAAACAAAAAAACATTAGCAAACTATCCCACAATCCACATAAAATATTATTTTGATAGCTAATGCATAAAATATTTGCACTGCCAACCACAATAATACATAGAAAGATGACAAATTTGTAAATTGGCTCTCTGACTCCAGAACATTACATAGTCATATGTGGTATTAACTCTCCAAAGTCACAAGAAAGAGAGTGAGAAGAAAGATGGAAGAAGGTTGAAAGAACCTAAGAACACTAGATAAAGGCAACTCACTCTCCTTTGTAGCTATTATAGGATTAGCCAAGAAGGATAAACTAATGCATATTTTTTAAGAATAGGAAAGGATAAGAATAGTGAAAAGTAATTCCTAGCTTGAGGTGCCCTTCATCCTACAAAAAGTGATGAACCATTATGCATGGATAAAGATACTATTTTACCCAAGCATCATGCCGTTTGTGTGTCCATAACAAATAAAGTAACTCCCCTCTAGGGATAACTCCTCTACTGCTAATGTAAGGAATATACTAGTTTACCCAATTGGGGTTCCCTTTGTGTGTTCATAATATGTAAAGTAACTCTCCCCTGGAGCACTCCTATTCCACTAGTGTAAATGTCAATAGGATTGTTATAACCCACTAATGTGCCCTTGACTTGTAAACTATCATAGATATTCCATTGGAATAGCTCATCACAACAGTTCTTACAACTTAGTTATTATTTTGCTATCTTATTTTATTGAATGCGAAATAATTAGAACTGAAAAAATAATAATAATAATAATAACTAGAGCAAATAGGTAGACAATCCACATAATAACACAAGATATACCCTAGGAAAACCGAAAATTGGGAAAAAACCCATCCACAAATTAGTACTATGCCTTTTTCTTTATTTCAAATTGCAAATGCAAAGGAATTGTTACTCTCTATGGAGTTACATATGTTTTTGTGGCCATAATGGCTACTATAGGATCTCTTAAATATCATGTGTTCTACTCTAACATCCACTCTTGTGCTGATGCTCAACTATGGAATAATACAATATATCAAAAGAATGGAACCCCTTCTTCTCCTCATGGACCAATATTTAACATAGCCCTATGTCCATATAGGGTTAATTTTAGGGTTTTTGCATGCCCCAACTCTATTTAGGGTTAGGTTTTTGTCCTTCTAGAATTCTCTTAAAGTTCCACACATGACTAGGTCCACATGTGTGATGAATGAGAGCCAATGTGGAATCCACTCGGTACCATGGTGGTAAACTATATAGTTCAACTTGTGGGAGGCAAAACTTTTGCATATGGACTCCGTTTGAGGCAATTTTTGGATCGTTGGAAAGGTCTCAAAGTGTAGAATCACATGAAGGGGAATAACATAAGCAATGAACTTTTGAGTTCAAAAAAATTGTTTATACCTTCAAATAGGCCATGGAAGGTTCTAGACCCCAAATCTATAAAATGAGACATGCCCATAAAATGGGCCTTACAAGCCAATTCATCCAACCTTTTCACCCCAAAAGTTCCAAGTAGCTGACAAATTATTATATATTGATCCATTACAAATCACTTCTCCCTATTTTGGGAGGATTTTTGTCCCTAGATGATCTGATCCCGGGGGCGAGCCCGGAAAGTCATCAAACTCGCTTGAACCAATCGGGACCAATAGGATCGTTTTTCTGACGTTAGTGCAAGTGAACATGAGCATAATATAAGTGTGTAACATAGAATCATCCACATGGAAATGAAAAATCATTCAAGAACATTAGGGACACGATTTGATTACGGAGTTCACCAGATCTCCCGGCTACATCTCCGGGCCTACTCCAAAATAGAGTGACCAATCCATTGCAAAGATGCACAAATACATAAGATACATCACAACGGATTCACCTGCAGAGTCTTCATCATTTGTTCATCTCTACCGCTGCACTATAACTGCCTCTGATGGGTCACATAAGTGCACAAGCTATAGGACTCAATCAAAGACTGCAGAAATCAAGCAAGCAAATGCCTGCCTCCTTTGTCTCGAGAAGTTGCCAAACTTGGACATGAAGATATTTTCCCAATGTAGCCAATCACACTCTTTCAACTGACTCTATGAGCCACGAACCTCGAGTGGATCAAAGATTTGCATAATGTTGCAAATCGCACTCTTTCAACTGACTCTACGAGCCACGAACCTCGAGCTATGCCACACGATCTTCTGCGGGATAGTCTCAATAGACGACAATATGTTTGCATGACAAGTGCATCAATAAAACCAAATTCACACTCTTACCAACCAATCCCTTCACCTTTGTCCTTCGGGATGAGAGTGTAGATGGTCGCTACTTTCCTTCAAATGCAAATTGAAATGTTGCCTCCTCGAACTAACTCTGCTTCTTTGTCTCCTACGCTGGATCACCTTCGGACATGATGGAGCCATGCTTGCTCTCTGAGCTGGAACTACAAGGTTGGAGCCTCTCCATGAGATTCTCCAATGGAGACCCCCAATGGGGCCTCTCAAATGCTTGCTTCCTCTATGGGCTACATCTCTCCAAACTTGAGCTCCCTTCAAATGCACATGACAAGTGCTTAAATAGGAGAAGCTACTCTTGGTGGCATGATACATGTGATTCTCCAAATTGGGATTAGTTACAAATTGGTTTGGATTTTAAGAACATAAACCAAAAATGTGGTTCATGCCCACATGCCCATGGGTTTTCACATTTAGTTACTTCCCCATAATGACATTTACAAAATCCAACAATAATCCATTACATAACAAAATCCCTTTTTTAAATAGCATGTTGGTTTTTCAACCATAAACCAACTTGTTACAACTTCTTTACAAATATGGCATGTTTGTTTTTGTTTACAACCATGCATTAACTTCATAACAACTCAAGGAATAAAATAAATGAGTAATATGTGAGTAATTTTTCCACTCACTTCAAATATTAATCATTTTACAATTTGTCATGAGTAAATGCATGAATGTCCTAAAACTCATTTCACGCACAAATTCATGCATGCTAGTCATCATGCCACTTCATCATGCCATGTCATCATTCCACATCATCATGCCATGTCAGCATGTCATGTCAGCATGCCACATCATCATGCAATATCAACATGCTATGTCATCATGCCACATCACCATGCCATGTCATCATGCCACATCATCATGACACATTATCATGCCATGTCATTAGAATGCTCTTTTTGACTACCACGTGGCAGCTTGAGGGAGTGCCACGTGGCACTTCAGCCAAAATTTTCCCTGTTGGGGCCAAACTTCAAAACACAATATCTTTTGCATCCGGAGTCCGTTTGACATGCCGTTTGCACCGTTGGAATTGGCTTGATGAGATCTTCGACATGGTACTATTTTTGTTTCAATATGATGATTTTGAAAATTGGCCTTTTTAGATCCTCCCAGATCACTAGAATATTTTTCTAAATGAGGTGAGGAAATTTTTCCTCTACCTTCTCCTTAGAGTACCATTTAGTATTTCCTCAAATTTTTCCTTTAAACCCCACTTTCCAGAGTTCATATTGTCCCTACCTAGTAGTTCTGGACTTCTTCTACAACACTATGTCTTCCGATAACTCTACATAATCCTCTGGTGTTATTCCCTCTATAGAAGGTAATCCCATGGAAGGTTCAAAGAGTTTCATACTTTCCACATTCACTATGGAGTAAATGCACATGTATGGGGGTATATTGATTCGATAAGCATTATCTCCCACCTTCTCCAATACCTTAAAAGGGGCATACCTCATATTCGTTATATTCTTACCATGACCTTGTATTATTTCCTTATTCTAGTGTAACCATAATTTGTATCCCACATTTAATGTTTTCTCAACCCTGTGTTGGCCATGGCTTGCCTTGTAATTTTCCCGTAACTTCTTCAGTGCCTCCTATTCTTATAAATGGATCTTCCTAACCTTATCAATGAAATTTTCAGTTCTTATTTCTTCACCTATAGTGTATTCCCTCACTCCCCCTTGTTGTTAGTAAAAAACATCTAGAGGTGAAGGTGGAAAGTATCCAAAACAATTTTCAAAAGGGGACTTCCCAATGGAAGTGTGGACTTATATGTTATAAGAGTGTTAGATGTAGATCACATTTTCATCCCAAGTCTTCAGATGCTTCTGATTGTAACCCTAAAAGGTTGTACCAATCATGTTGACTACTTTTATCTATCCATGTGTATGTGGATGGAATGTTGTATATCTCTTCAACTTAGTGTCCATATCTTCCCAAAATGTCATCCAAAATGTACTTAGAAATCTAGTATATGTGTCTGAGATGATGCTCCTTGGTCTCCCATTGTGCACCCAAACCTATTCAAAGAACATGTTTGTTACTTCTTGTACTTTGATGGTCTTTTACAAGGCATAAGAATGCACATCTTGTTGAATATGTCAACTACCACAAATAAATAATCATGTTGCTTCCTAGTGGTTGTAAGACCACCCAAAAAATCCATGAATATGTTCCCCCATGGTCTCATGGGAACATATAGTGGATGGTATAGACCTTTATTCCTATTATTTGGCTTGATTATATAGCAAAGTATGCATCCTATGATAAATCAAGCTACATCTACTTGCATTCTATTCCAGTAAGCATACCTTTGTAAGTTTGCAATTGTCTTCCCTACACCAAAATGCCCTGCAAATTTGAAGGTGTGAGCCTTTCTAATAAGCTGCAATACCTCACCTTTAGGAACAAAGAGCTTTTCCAACTTGTAGAGTAATCCATCATGGATATTATAGTCATCCTTGATGTCACCTTATTCTACATGGAATTGGCCTTGTAGTTGTAGAAATACCTCTTTGAATTCCTCATCTTCTGTGTATTCCTCCTTGTATGCATCAGGGGTGAAAGGATCCATATGCATAAGAGTTCTCAAAGTTGTAATATTGGTTGTATGTGGTATTGAGAGCATGTCTTCTGCCTTTTTTTTACTTACCTTATTATGCTTGATGATTAGATGGAATTGTTGTAAGAATACCATCAACTTATAATGTTTGTTCTACTATAGGAATCCCATCAACTTATAATTTTTGGTCTGATATAAGAATACCATAAACTTATAATGTTTCGTCTTTTATAGCTTACTTTGGGCATGCCCATCAAATAGTGCTTCCTCTTCTTAACAATGTGAACCAAGGAATAGATTTCCTTATCATATGTAGGTTAGTTAAGGATGTTTCCACGGAAAATTTTAGAATGATAGCATATTAGCCTCTATCCTTGCATCAAAATCACTCTCATAGCATACCCACTTGCATCTGTCTCCAATTCAGATGGATTCTACAAATTAGGTAATGGGGGAATTAGTTACTAATTGATATTGATTAATATATTCATAGGATTTCTATTGATTCTTCCTCCACTTGAACCACTTGATGTTGGTTGTTATGGAATGGACAGGTGACACCACAACCAAAAAGGAATCTATGAACTTCCAAAGGTATTGTGTCACCCCCAAAAATATCCTAACTTCAATAAAATTTGTAGGATTTGTACACTTAGCGATGTACTTGATATTTGTAGGATCAATCTTAAGTTCTCCATGAATCACATACCCCAAATACACCAAGAACTATTGAACAAATTCAAATTTCTTAAGGTTTTCCAATAGTTGACATTTTTTCAAAGTCTCCAACACCTATTTGGTATGTGATAGATGCTCTTCTCAGATAAATCTATAAACTAGTATTGCATCTAAACATATGATACCAAACGAATCAAAGAAAGGGCATAATACATCATTCATTAAATGCATAAATGTAGTTGGTGCATTGCATAAACCAAACAGAATTACTAACCATTTATATAGACCTTTCTTGGTCTTAAAGGAATTACTCAAGGTGTATTCTCCCTTCACTCGCACCTGGTGGTATCCCGATTTGAAATCCAACTTCATGAAGTACTTGGCATGCTACAACTGGTCTAACACATCAACAATCCTAGGAGAAGGGTATCAATTCTTGAGTTTGATCTTGTTAAATTCTCTGTATTGATTGCACATTCTCCAATTCCCATCGTTCTTGGGTACTATGATGACACCCACAAGGTGAGTTGCTTGGTTATATCATTACCTACTCCAACAATTGATTCTTCACTTCATCTGCTTCTATGAAAAATTGTTTGTACACTTTGATGTTTGGCAATAAAGAATCTGTAAATAATTGTATCTTGTGCTCCACCTCCTCTTAAGAGGTATCCCCTTAAGCTCTTGGGACACTTCTTTATATGCTTGTAAAATGCTCCCCAACTATTGTTTCTTATGTTTTTTACATACCTCCGAGGATGCCTTCACTTTTATTGATACACCTTCTTGATACTTTTGTGTCAAGAGAAGCAATACAAACTTCCTACTTCAACTAGTCACCGTTTTCACCTGGTTGGCACTTGCCACAAATATATTTTACCTTGTGGGCATTGATGATGAAGGATTTATCATACTTGATCAAGTGGAATTGGTTGGATCTTCTCATGAATATTGCATCTCTCATGTACATGTTGGTTATTTCAAACACTACACCACAAACATCAATGGGTACTATGTATACCTCCACTTTGTCAACATACTCTACACTTGTGGAAAACTTGATCTTGCATTATTTCATGACTCTGAGTTTTTCATCCTTATTTACCCATCCTAATGGGTAGGAAGTGAATGATTTTGTACTTCCAATGCAAGTTTACTTTCTATATCCTCTACTATGAGTATTACCTGCAAAGAAGAATCAAATAGAGCGTTGTTCCTTTCCTTCTTGACCTAGAACTTGATATGGAAGAGTTTCAACATGTCTTTATATTCCTTAGGGTGAAGGATATTTTGATTCACCTATTTCTGCAATGTGGTATAGATAATATTCTAATCCACAACTGAGCTTCTTTATTACTCCTTTATTGACTATGTGGTCAAAAGGTTCTTGTTCTTGGAATCTTTCTTGCGGTTCTTGGGGCTCATCTCTAGATGTAGCTTCCAATACTTTTCTTCTGTGTGACCATTGATATTACAATGGTTGCAATGTTTTTTTGAATCCTTTCACTAATGTGTCGTGGTTGTAGTATTATTCTCCTTTCCCTTCCACTTCCTCTTCCCCTACTTGGTAGCATCTTCACTTTCTTTCTGTTTTGAACCACTTGTTTTTCCTTTCTTCTGGCCTATGTTTTCCAAGTATTGAACTTGTACACAGACATAATAAATTGATCTAGGCTTGAATAGAATCACTTACCTCCATATGTGACTATGTAATTCCCCCACATACTTGAGGAGTACATATGGGTTCTTGGGTGAGATACCCAGCATGATAAGCATATTTCCTGAACTCAATGGTGTATTCTTGCACACTCTACCCTTACCTTTACTTGAAGTAATTCCAACATATCCATTGTTCCTCTACATACCTAATAAGGTAGAGCTGAAACTTGATGAGGGTTTTCAATTCCTCCCACTTAGTTATTGATAAATCACCCTCTAACCTAAGTGCTTCTATGTGAATTTCCCACTAGGTTAATGCATGGCCCTGTAACTTCAATCGGGAAAATGAGATATTTTAATCCTCGTCTATTTAATGGATACTAAAATAAACTTCTAATTATTGCAACCAATGATTCATGTTTAAAGCATCAATCTCACCTTGGTACGACTTGATGTTGACCTTCACTTCCATCTTGAAGAGAGACTAGGAAGGAATATTGGTATTGTAACCTGACTACTCTCTCTCAGGATCTTCCTTCGTCTCCTTTTCTTGGGTCACTTTTATATTTCAATTTCCAATCGAATATGAAATCTAAGTCAGAACCTCCAAAATAGGCCTAAAAGGTTCAAACTTTCTCTTTATAGATTCCATAAGGATTGACATGTTGGGTGAGATATCGACTACCTGTATTTCTAGTTTTAAAAATTGTTGCTCATAATCATTTGTCACTTCTTGAACATACTCGTCACCCATGGCTAGGGTTTGAATACTTTTTTCACCAACTATTGGATTCTACAACTACCCACAAAACCCAAATAAAAACTACTATGATACAAATATGATACATAAATTGTCATGGATATTCCACTGGAACAGTTTGTCACAACAAATCTTACAATTTAATTATTATTTTGTCATCTTATTTTTATGGACTTCCAAATAACTAGAACTAAAACAAGTATAACTAGAAAAATAAGTACACAATAACACAATATATTACTTGGGAATACCCACTATGGGGAAAAACCCAGCTACAAATGAGGATTATGCCTTTCTCTTTATGTCAAATTGCAAATTCAAAGGAAATGGTACTCTCTATGGAGTTACTTGTGTTTTTACAGCCATAATGGATACTACAAGATCTCTTAAATATCCTATATTCTACTCTAACATATACTCTCGTGTTTTTTCTCAAATATGGAACAATATAATACATCAAAAGAATGGAACCCATTCTCTTAATGGTCTAGTATTTAACATAGCCCGATAGTCATCTAGGGTTAATTTTAGTGTTTTTGCATGCCCTAACTCCCAATTAGGGTTATATTTTTGGTTATCTAGAATTTTCTTGAATTTCAACACATGACTATATCCACATGTGATATATGAGAGCTAACCTAGAATCCACTCAGCACCATGGTGGTCACTAGATAGGTTGACATGTAGGAGGAATAACTTTTGCATGCAAACACTGTTTGAGGCAATTTTTCAACTGTTTGAAAGGTCTCTGAATATATAATGAAGGGGAATGGTGCAAGTGATGAAATTTTGACCCAAAAAAATATCATTTAGACCCTCAAAAAGACCTTGGAATATTTTGGACCCCAAATCTACAAAATGAGTCCTGCCCATAAAATGGCCCCTACAAGCCAATTCATCCAATCTTTTAACCCCAAAAGCTCCAAGAAGGTGAAAAATGGTATATTGGTACTTTTCTAATCATCCATCCATGTTGGAATATATAATATTGACAGAAATTACCCCCTCCTTTTCCAAATATATTATCTACTATGGTTGCATGTGCTAGCCTCCATTGATGCATCTTTATGCTACCAAAAATAGAGGGAGGTCCCTACCACACACTGTCGGCAATTAATGCACATGAAAACTGTTGTAACATATCTTAAATGAGTGATTATTAAGTGAGTCGTGGCATGTATAAACATGTCCTAAGAGTGTGCCATGTTTCCCCTTCCATAATGGATGTATTTTAGATCTAAAAGTAGGCCAATACTGGGATGTAATATGTATCATAAGGGAAAATATACTACTTCCCCTACTGCTTCCATAATAATGTAAAATTAGACACAACTAGCCTCCATATCTCTATCAAAATTTATAGCCTTCCTATTATTATAAAAATGTGTTATAAGCCAAGAATAGTTTCAAACTTTCAAGTGGTGCATACAAGACAACAATTAAAGAGTAGGACCTTATTTTCATGAATGTTGTATAGAAATATTGTAAGATGTGGTCTCCTCTTTGTTTCATTGTTATACTAGGAAATGCATTCTCTATCTTGTTGTAAGTTCCTCTTCATGGGATTAGTGAGTGGACATTTCACCATTGGTCTTCTTTGAAACTAGCAACACACCAATCTAAGGGATTAGTAGTGTTTCCTTTGCTAAATACAACAGCAACCCACATTGAATAATCCTTAATTATAGTTCTCTCCTTTGTTGGCTCATCCTCCTAAACAATGCATGTGGCAGGAAAGACATTCTTTGGAAAGTGTGCGCAAAAAAATCCTTCACGAAACTCTCCTTTTGTGGGAAAATATAAGAGTAAGATTACCCTAAAAATATGATATGGGATTGTTAATTTCATGTGTATGGCATGGTAGTGTTATACTGAAAATATAGAGTGATTTCACATCCCAACTCTAATGAAATCCATGTTCATGTAGTGAACATAAATCATAAATTTTATACTTTGTTAGAAATACTCGATATATTTCATATATCTAGTTCAAAGTGGTATTTGTTCATTCCTAAGATTCAGTGGATCTTTAATGTCCCGCTAGTTTTGACTTGTAACTATTATAAAACAAACTCTTAACATAGTGCTTATGATGGTTTCATTGAATCGAACCAGAACTTATAGTCTTTAACTGGAAATTGAACTCAATTATGAAACCCTACTATAATTGTATTTTGCTTTTTATTTCTAGGGAATGAATTTTTTATAACTATTTGTTATGAAAGGTTAATGTAGCTATGGATGACAATTGGAGTAGTGTATCTAAATGACTTTATAACTAGAAAAATTTGGTGATTGACTGCTGACTTTTTACTTTCATTGCAAGCATTGGTTAAATGGCTTCCTGTTTTTCAATGATGGTTGGTCCTCGAGGATGTGTTGGTGGTGTGAAATTCTTCAGATCACAAATTGGGGCCTAATTCATAATCTTACATTAAATATGGAGGGATAAATAATGCTTGGAAAACTCCATTATTGACAACCAGGGGGGAGGAAGGATTCAACACGAATTTAACTAAAAAAATCATTTCCCAGAAAATGAAGCAGAGAAGACACATTGCCCAAGAGTTGAGAAAGACTTACCATAAGGAATTGAAAATGTTTTACAAATAGTATTAAACAAGAAACATTTATGAAGAAAATAACATAACAAGGGTTGTTGTGGCACTTGAAACCTGCAACAAAAAAGGGTCATTAATATAAGATTAAGTGCACCTTAATTTATATTAGATTGACAATTTCAATCCAAATAATGAAAATGGTAGAATTAAATTACGAAAGAAACTATCGTTCAATATAGTGGGTTTTATTCCCAATGATGGTTTCCTAATATAAGCCATGGTTTCCCATGACATATGAAACTTATGCCAATTAAATTAGCGGAATGTTGGCCTCGTGACAATAGTTCTCCTATGATAAATGTGTAGAAACCTAGAGCATATACCATTTTTCTCTTCACTTATCTATGCAGAGCTCATTTCCCTTTCTGAATACCAATAAGTATTTTCAAAGAAAATATAAAATGGGTATATAATATATTCTAAAAACTGAAAATGTTTAATCCATGCAAGTGAAAGAAAATAAAAACATATTTTCTCAAACCGTTGAATCAAAGGAATCCAATCAAGCTACAACAAAGGGTTCATGCAAGCATCAATTGATAACTAGAATCATTCAAGGGACTAATACAATGTTTAACAAAAAATAAACCCACACTTCCAAAATCAGCAAATTACTTCAAAGAAGCAGTAATCAAACCATAAAAATTTGCCAAGATATCAGAGGTAGACATTAACATGGTTTCATGTACTTGAATGAGCCCATTATTGCTTAGCAGGAGTCTTGTTAAATTAATTATTTATCCTTTAATACTAGGACACTATTTATGTGAAGAGATAGGCCTTAGCTTCGTCAAATTCCAACTTCATTTCCTATCACAAACAAGAAAGAGAATGTAATAGTTAAATTTCAAAACCTCAATCTTAAAATAACTTGCATCAAGGAAATGTATCTCCAAGCATCAATGTTACAGTAAAAAACACAAAATATAGAATCTATTTTTACCTAAACTGCAACCTCAAATTGACATGTAGTCATCTTGCTACCATAAAGAATTTCCAGCCTACTTCAAAAATAGAGGAACAACAAAGTTAGTCAAATAGCATGAATTGTATCATTTGCGATATTCTATTCATTGTTTCTTGCACCAATAATGGAACACCTAGACCAAAATAAGAGTCCCCTCATGTATATTAAGATCAGATAAAATCTTAAGATATGTCAATTTCCCAGTTCTCATCCTAGTTCTGATTTTTGACATTCTAAAAATGATATTCTCTAGATGAACCCTCATTATGAGCCTCCAAAACATTATGTTCCATATCATGTTCGTTAGATAAATATTTATATTGTTTTCTCCCCTTGTTTCACTCTCTGATCGCTAAAGAGTTAATGCTCTTTCATATGGAAAATTTTGAATGTCATACTTTGTTACATATAATCTTAAACATGTATCCATATTGTTATCAAGTTTGTTCCTCAAATTTAACTTCAAGAATGATAGTGCGCTAAACATTATCTCATCCTCCATTGATCCCAAAATCATGGTTTGACATAAATCCACTATTTTGAAATATTCTGATATGTTTTCCTATAAGTATTGGCTATCACCAAAAATAGTCCATAATATTGTTATTGCACCATATTTTAAAGGATTCTCCAAAGTAGAAAATTGTTCCCACATTGCTTCAACAAAACATGAGGCTTGTTTCAAAAAATTATCATGATCTAAAATACCTTCAATATGTTCTCCTTGTATCTCGGTCTCTTGGAAAAAGTGGCTCACTAAAATCTTTAATTGCTACAAAGTTGGACTTTACATCAGTTAAGCATTAACGGTTGTTCCAATATTGAGGGTATACCATAGACATGGCTTCCAAAAATTCATCTCAAGGAAATCATTCTCTTATCTCTGATGCTAGTGATCTTGCAATTTCTATCAAGTTGTCTCACTAAAATCACAACATTCTCAAATTGTTCTCTTTACATAGGAAAGTATTTGGTGGTTCGTCCTCTCTTATCAATATAATAAAAGGGAGCCATACCCACACACTGCCATACATAGTATCCCTTTTAATAAAACTTTAAAAAAATCAATGTTTTATGTATTGATAATCCTAGTCCAACCTACAAACTCTAGACCCGTAAAACACTCTACCATCGTATACAAATTATCAAATGCAAGACATGTTAATTTTCTTTCATTTCTGTATTATGAAATATACATTGTGCGACTCTGAGACATCATCAAAAGGACATTCATTTCATGTAGCATAGGAAAAATTACAACCAATGTTAATATTGTCTCTATATTAGTTAGTAGAAAGAGAAGAGTTTGAGATTTTTCTACACTTAAGTGATGTCCATACATCACCCCTACCAAGGATGTGTATTCATATATTCTTTGAGTTGGTCCTCTCAATGAGCTCCATTTTGTATCAACATATTTTAGTAGTTTTTCCATTCGTAACTCCATTAGAAAAAAAATTAAACTCTAAAATCATTTTTTGTCACTATGACAAACGTATGCATGAACCTCACATACAAGATATTCAAATTTTGAAACCAATGGAAGCTTGATTAATATTTTAAATGAACATTCATCATGTGATCCATACAACAAATACTAAGCATATACCGTAAAGCTAAGAGTTATAGTATGACACAAAGGTCGATCCTTTGTCCTTGCATTACTAATGCCCCATCATCTCCTATTAAAGAAATGTAACTACAGAAGATATTATATTTTGTATTATTATTGTTATTACCCCTTCTGAAGATGGCGTTCCCCCGATTAGGGATGTAATTGATGTATTTGGTCATGTAAAGTATTGAGGTAAAACCTCCATTGTAATTCGGGTCAGTAGTACCCACAAAATTATTATCAAAATGTATTTTTGAGTCTCCCAAGGCATGTTGCCCTTGAAAACAAGGAGAAGTCGGCCCTGTTGGGTTATTATTCCTCTAATCTAATTAGTATAAATAGGAGAGGATCCTCCCTCATTTGGACAAGTAGAACACTCAAGCAGTTTCTCTAGAGAGAGAAGAAACGGTCCATATGGAGGAGAGGAAGAAATCTATTCTTATTCTTTGGGTCTTACACTGTAATTGGTTGAAATATATAGAGAGGAATTTTTTATGGGTTTTCTTCCCCATGAGGGTTTCCCGGGATAAATATTTGTTTTCTCTTGTGTTTTGTTGTGCTTGTTATTCTTTCAAAGATCCTTTTGATTTGGTATAATAACTTGTAAAATATTAACATGGTATTAGAGCTAACCTGAAAGAAGACATTGTGTAGCAGCTCATCATGTAGTCTAGAAAACTAGGGTTCACTATTATGGATACCTCCATCCACATATCATCCAGAAAATAAGGTATATTCAACTCGCCCTAGGAGGGCCCATCTTTTTGTCGAATCAGTTTTGATTCTGAGGATTTTCACTTTTTGACCTACCACTGTTGCCGTGAGAAACTACAAAATCGGATTTTTCAAGGTTCCATCCTCAGATTCCAGAAAATAAAGATAAATTCTATGTCTCCTTAGGGAGGTGCATCTTTTCCTCCAATCATCTTTACAAGTGATCCCAGTTGGAAAATTAGGGTTTTCTAGTCAAACCCTAAGTCGTTCTAAAGCATATTTCAGAAGAAGTCCTCAAATTGGTAAGCTCTATTCCCTTTAGTTCCATTTGAAGTTATCATTCAATAAAGATGACAAACAGCACCAAGCTTGATGAAAATCTTGAGGGAGCAGAGAACTTGAGAGCATGGAATTACATAATCATGCTAATCCTAGAAGAACATGACCTAGAAGGCTATAGCAAAGATGAGTTCAAGGAACTAGAGAGAGAGGAGGAAAAGGCTAAGCACAAGAAGGATATGATCAAAGTCAAAAGGATCATAGCTAATTCCATTAAGTATCAGTTGATCCCACAGGTGTATTCAAATAATACTCCAAAGGAAATATTTGATACACTAACAAATATGTTTGAAGGCAAGAACATCAACAAAAGAATGACCTTGAGAAACCAACTCAAGGGTGTGAAGGTACAAAAGTCAGAAACTATGCAATCATACTTCTCAAGAGTATCTCAAATAAAAGAACAGTTAAAATCCATTGGTGACATGGTGGAAGAAGATGAAGTGGTGATGACCACCCTGAATGGTCTCCCAACAGATTGGGACTCCTTCATTAGAGGAATATGTGCTAGAAGAAAGTTTACCAAGATTAGAAAACTATGGCAAGAATGTGTACAAGAAGAAGGAATAATAACCAATAGATAAGAGAATCCAAATTATAATGAATATCAATATGTAACTACTCACACTAAGATTGGGAGAAACAAAAGGAAGAATCAAGGATCACCTTCTAAAAGACCACCAGACTTCAAACAGAATAAGAAACCTATAAGGGATTATTATCCTTTGAATGCTACTCATGTCATAAGATGGGACACATTGCTAGATATTGTCCTCTTAAGAAAGATCAATTCAAGAAGAAGAACCAAAAGTACCATTCCCATGCAGCTGAAGAAAATGAATCAGATAAGGAGAGGGCCACAGAAAATGAAGACTCTAGTGAAGAGACATGAATGTTCACTCTCTTGTCTTACCCAAAAATACTATCCACACAAGGTTCAACTTGGATATGATTACAAGTACCCCATCAAAGGAATGGGAGAAGCCTCTTACAAATTAAAATCTAGAAATATCATGAAGATGAAAGAAGTCTTATATGTTCCAGGTTTGAAGAAGAATCTTCTTTCTATCTCAGCTCTAAATAAGAAAGGATTTAGAATTGCCTTTGTAGATGGTTAAGTTCTTATGTGGCCAAAAGTAAAAACAATAGATGATGTTATTGTAATTGGTATCGAAGGAGGAGGACTCTACAAATTTAAATGGCACACAAATTCAGCCCTTACAGGAAGTACCATCAATCCATGTGAACTATTACACAGAATACTTGCTCATGTAAACTACAAAGCATTGCCAATTGTGAGCAAGGTAGTGACAGGTCTACCAGAGATACAGATCAATCATGAAGGTATATGTAAAGGATGTGCTCAAGGAAAGAACACAAAGAATCGATTCGCAAGAATTAATAGCAAATAAAAATGGATCTTGGATAGTGTACAGTCATATGCGTGTGGACCGATGCCAGCCGCTTCCTTAAGAGGGTATGTATACCATGTCTTCTTTATTAATAATTACTCTCATAAGACTTGTATATATTTCTTGAAAGGAAAAGACGAAGTGTTTGGAAAATTCAAGGAATTTCAGGCTCTTGTGGAAAATCTATCCGAAAAGAAGATCAAGACTTTGAGATCAGACAATGGAGGAGAATTTACTTCAAATGAATTCAAGGAATTCTGTAAGGAAGTTGGGATTAAAAGGGAGCTTACCACACCCTATAATCCACAACAAAATGGAGTAGTAGAAAGAAATAATAGATCCATTATGGAAGCAGACAGAGCAATGATCCATGATCGAGATCTACCTATGTACTTATGGTCCGAAGAAGCGAGAACCGCAGTCTATGTCCATAATAGAATATCTCACGGTGCTCTTGGAAACAAAACCCCAGAAGAAATGTTCACTAGTGAAAAAACCGAAGTAAGCCACCTAAGATATTTGGTTGTCTCGTGTACTTACATGTTCCAAAGGAGAAGAGATCAAAATTGGACTCTTCGGGAATGAAGGGAATATTTGTTGGATACAGTGAATAGTAAAAATATTATAGAATTTGTATTCCAAGATTCCGCAATATCGATATCAGTGGAGATGTTACATTTGATGAAGATGCAACCTTCACCAAATCTAGAAAATTCTTTGTAGATGAAGATCATGAAGAAGAGGAGGAGGCTCTTAGAACCACATAAGCTATCATACCACCAGTTAGAGACATTGAAGAAGATCCTATACAAGAATATCATGACCTAGCATAACCCCAAGGACTCGTGGAAAGACCCTAGGATATGATCTCAAAAAAAATAAGACCATCTTGGGCTTGTGATATAATCAGAGAAGCAGAAATATATGGTGCACCAGAAGGAAGCAAGAGACAAAGAATCTATTCAAACTATGTGGAATTAATGAGCAATCTTGTTTATGAAGAACCCACATGTTTTGAATAAGCTTTAAAGAAGAAAGAATGGATGAAGGCCATGATCAAATAATACCAATCGATAATAAAGAATGATGTTTGGGATGTGGAAATTGAACCCAGGTGTTAGAACAATTACACTCACAAAAATTGCCAATTACACACAAAGGAGACTGAATATGGAGCAAAACACTAATCTGTATTGAATAAGTGTACAATAGCCAACCCTGTGAAGTCATAGGCAGCCACAATAAATAATTACATGAGAGATTCGAATGCATTTGGATGCCATTCGAATTGGTCAAAAGCAGGCTTACTAAATCTAAGCAAATCCCCCATAGGTGAATAAAGCAGCTTCCAAATCTGTCTAGGAGCTCACAAATTGGCAAAATCAATTAGGGAGGCTAATAGGTGATGGAAGGACAACTCATACATGCTTTTATTAGGAGAAAAGAGTGGAGGATGATGGGGACAAAAAACAAGTTAACTTCACCTAGTCAAACTTTCCCAATTGCCTTAAAACTCAGCAAAAGCAGGCAATAAAGCAGAAAAAACAGACATGCGCTAGGAAGGCCAAGAATAAAGCAGAATTGATTCCAAGAGGTTTCACAAGCACTCCATGACTCAGTTTTAGCAAGTTTTACCACTTTGGACATGTGGAGGACAACTTGCATAAGGTGGAATATGGAAACTAGGCAAATAAGACAAAAATGGAGATAATTAATGTCTAAGGTAGCTAACTATGGGTTGATTATTCTAACATGGGATGTGGTGCCAAGACCAAAGAAAAAGTTAGTAGTTTCTTCAAAATGGATTTTCAAGACAAAGCATTCAACATATGGCAGTATTGAAAAATTTAAAGCAAGATTTGTTGCACGAGGATTTTCACAAATGGAAGGAATTGATTATGAAGAAACCTTTAAACCAGTATCAAGATATACTTCTATCAGAAGTATCCTTTCCTTGGAATCCAAGATAAAATGGAAGCTACATCAAATGGATGTAAAAACATCTTTCCTAAATGGTGTCATAGAAGAAGAAGTGTATATTAAACAACCACCGGGATTTGAGACCCACGACAAAGAAACACATGTATCCAGATTAAAGAAATCTCTATATGGGTTGAAACAAGCACCTAGAGCATGGTATGGAAGAATTGATGGATTTTTTATGAACTTGGGATTTACCAAAGTAAAGCTTATTCCAACCTTTACTATAAGGTTGAGAATGACGAGATCGTGATATTACTATTGTATGTAGATGATCTATTTTTTACAGGAAAGGAGAAGTTCATCAGCAAATGTAATAAGAAACTTGAAGCAGAGTTTGAGATGAAAGACCTTGGCACAATGCATTATTTTCTAGGTCTTGAAGTATGGCAATTTCCAGATGAGATTTTCCTAAACCAAGGAAAATACACAGTAGATATTTTGAAGAGATTTGGGTTGTTGGATTGCAAGGAAATTAACACTCCGATGGTGACAAACCTGAAGCTCATGAATGATGATTCTTCAGAAAGAGTAGATGTCACATTATATAGACAGATTATTGGCTCGGTGTTGTATTTGACAAATACAAGACCAAATATATGTTTTGTTGTGAACACCTTGAATCAGTATATGGTGGAGCCCTGACATGTTCATCTAGTTGTAGCAAAACATGTGATGAGGTACGTAAAAGGTACATTGGATTGTGTCCTCAGATATGCAGCTGACGGTGAGTTTAGAATGTATGTCTATACTAATTTAGATTGGACAGGAAATGCTGAAGACAGGAAGAGCACTTCAGGATGTTGTTTCAATTTGGGATCAAGTGTGATCTCATGGCTTAGTAGAAATAAAACCAGTGTTTCCCTCAGTACAGTCGAGGTTGAGTACATTGCAGCATGTTCAGCCTGTAGCAAAGCAATAGGGCTTCGAAAACTATTGGCAGGATTGTTTGATGCCAAGATAGATGCAAATGATATGTATTGTGACAACTAGAGTTGCGTCAAGCTAACAGAGAACTCGGTGTTTCATGATAAGTCAAAGCATATAGAGATAAAGTATCACTACATCCAGGATATGGTGCAAAGAGGAGATGTGAAGCTCTAGTATGTTTTCTACAGAGGAATAAGTTGTTGGCGTGCTGACTAAGCCTCTGTCTCGTGTAAAGTTTGAACACTTTCGAGACAATCTTGGTGTAGTACAAAAGGACCTCCCTAGAAAAAGGGAGTGATGATAAGATTATTATTGAGAATGAGATGGTAATAGTATGCCAGTACAGAAAAGGGAAGTTGATTTCATCAGTATGCTTATTAGGTCATACATTTATTTATGGACGAGTGTATCCTAACATCCAATTGTTGAGGATGGTTCTACGGACAAAAACACTCTATTGATGAGAGTGGTCCTATCACTTACTCGTTGAGGATGGTCCTATAGATGATAGTACTCTCATATGGATAATAATCCTACATTCATTTGTGGATAAGATCTGCATTCATTTGCAGACGACAGTATCCTACTTGAGGATGGCTCTGCGGACAAGAACACTCTCTTGTTAAGAGTAGTCCTAGAACTTACCAACTGAGGATGGTCCTGTAGATGATAGTACTCTCATATGGAGAGTGGTCTTGCATCATTTGTGGACGATAGCAGATGATAGTATCCTACTTGAGGATGGTTTCACAAATAAGAACACTCTCTTGTTGAGAGTGGTCCTAGCACTTACCGGCTAAGTATGGTCTTGCAAATGATAGTACTCTCATATGTTGAGTGGTCCTGTATTTAGTTGCAGACGAGATCCTGCATCCATTTTCAGATGAAAGTATCCTCTTTGAGGATGGTCCTGTGGAAAAGAACACCCTCTTGTTGAGAGTGGTCCTAGCACTTACCGGCTAAGGATGTTCCTATGGACGATAGTACTCTCATATGTTGAGTGGTCCTACATTCAGTTGTGGGCAAGGTCCTGCATTCAGTTGTGGACAAGGTCCTGCATTCATTTGCAGATGATAGTATCCTCTCTGAGGATCATGGTCATGCAGACAAGAACACTCTCTCAATAAGAGTGGTCCTAGCACTTACCGGCTGAGGATGGTCCTACGGACGATAATGCTCTCATATGGAGAGTGATCATGCATTCACTTGCAGATGAGTTCCTACATCTAGTTGTAGATGATGATGTTCCAGCATTTAATTATGTTGTGGGTGATTTAGCTTAGTATTTGTATACTGATATTGCAGGTGATGCTCGAGGTGATGGAAGAGATGAAGATGCTCGAGATGATTCCAAGATGATGATGCTCGAAATGATGCCAGAGATGATGATGCTCGAGATGATTCCAAAGATGATGATGTTCTATGGAAGAGATGATGATGCTCGAAATGATGCTAGATATGATGATGCTCGAGATGATAGAGATATTTGTGATGATGATGTTCCACAGATGATGATGATGTTGATACAGTTGTGAAAAAATCATATGGCATATAGATTCACCAGTTAGTTGTACAGATGTTTTGTTGTAGAATATATTTCTTATTAAGAGGGAGTGTTTAAGAAATGTAACTGCGAGAGATATTCTATTTTGTATTATTATTGTTATTACCCCTTCCAGAAATGTTGTTCCTCCGATTAGGGATGTCATTGATGCATTTGGTCATGTAAAGTCTTGAGGTAAAACCTTCATTGTAATTCGGGTCAGTAGTACCCACAAAAGTATTATCAAAATGTACTTTTGAGTCTCCCAAGGCATGTCAGCCTTGGAAGCAAGGAGAAGTTGGCCATGTTGGATTATCAGGCCTCTCCGCTGATTAGTATAAATAGGAGAGGCGACTCCCTCATTTGGACAAGTAGAACACTCAAGCAGTTGCACTAGAGAGAGAAGAAGCGGGCCATCTAGAGGAGAGGAAGCAGTCTAGTCTTATTCTTTGGGGCTTACATTGTATTTGGTTGAAATCTATATAGAGGAAGTTTTGATGGGTTTTCTACCCTAGAGGGTTTTCCGAGATAAATCTTTGTGTTCTCTTTTGTTCTGTTGTGCTTGTTATTCTTTCAAAGATCCTTTTGTTTTGGTGTAATAACTTTTAAAATATCAACATCTCCAACAAATACCATCTTTTTTATGATCATTGAATGATCCATACCAATTTCCTTCAAACTATTAATACAAAGTTTGTAAATATTTCTAGATGTAGAATTGTTGCTCATTTTATGATTTCCAAGTATATAGGAATGTCTAATATGGTCATGAACAATATAAATGCTCATGCAGATCCATGAAGTACTATCAATAGTCATAACCTCGTCCAAAGATAGTGACGAAAACTTAGCATTTGCAATCTTCTCTTTCGAATCGTCCTTTTCTACTTGAGCTACATATTTTTCCCATTCCCAACCACTCATTATAGACAAATGAGAAGATGAAAAATTCGGTACTTGAATAAAAGATAGATAGTTCGTGTGATTTGGATAAGTTGTCATAGGACGACCACTAGATAAGATGTGAAATATAATGCTTAATTGAATCATCTTGGATAACAGATTTATTTCCGTCATCTTCCCAAATAGAGATGTGATGGTTCCTCTACTTGCCTCAATTTTTCTCTTACTTCTTAAGAATTTATTATATTCATCTTCATATTTGGCATGTCGGCATTCCTTAACAGACCTCCATCTAGAAATAGATTTATCCTCGTCATTTACATTTTCTTTAACATACACCTTTCTTGCATGCTTCTCTATTATGTCGAACTTCATTTGTAATTTTACTACCTTGCAAGATTCCAATGACATACAATGCATTTAACTTATCATGAGGTATATTTATCATTTTTTATAGGTATTAGTTCAATAAATGGAAATATAGAGACCCGTTATGGTTGGCAATGTCTCCCTATGTCCCATTGTCTATGTTTCATTTTCCATGAATGGATGGTGTCGCCTTCCAGGGAAAATATCCTCAACAATTTTATTGACAATTTCTTATGAAAATGCATTTGTCTCACTTTAATCACTAGTGAAACCTATTCTAACATCCATTATATGGATATTAGATTTATTCTCACAACATTTGACAACAATCTCACTGATAAGTTTCTCAAGAGAAATTGAAGCATGAATAGAATGTGGTTATTGGATTGAGCATTTTGATAGCATGATAGTACATCCATGTCTTGATACTTGGTAGGATTTTGATAGTATGATAGTACAAATCCTAGCAAGTATAGAAACCTATTTCTTGATATTTGTTTAAAAAGAACCAAAGTTTTGAACTTTCCATTTGATAACAATTGGTTAAGAGAACCAACCCAAAGGCACTCAAATCATTAATTCCTTCTTGTAACCCCTAACTTCATGCAACATATTTTGGTGACAACCTAACTTCTAACTCAATAAGATTTTGAAATCCTTTGAACTATTTACAATGTACGTCACGGATTTTGTTTGTATTAACAAAGATTCAATTTCAATTTATCCTTCTCACATGTTTTCTAGATGAGAGTTAAGTCCCATAAAAGTGGTGACAAAATTTATGGGTTTTTTGTTTGTATGAATTTTGCAACTGGGGGAAGTTTTATCCTTAGCAGACCTAAAGCAGGGACTTGTTGTATGTAATTTTAAATGTTATGTATGTTGTTGGAGATTTGTTCTAGATAAGGTCATTCCTCTATCATTTTTGCATGAGTAACAATGTTTGTGTCATAGAAGTGCAGATATTGTTCTCTGGAATTAGATCAAGAAAATAAAGTGGAGGAATGTCAGAATTTGGCAAATAATGATGGCTACACAGACATCCATATGACTAACATCAATAGCACATCCATATAGTGCAATCAACACTTTAAAGATTACCACTTTCGTACACATATATAAGTCAAAGATGGCCAGTTAAAAAAGTTAATGGGTCCAAGTAGTCTTCATGTTGCAGGATAGCTTCTTCAACCCAAAGGAGAAAACATAAGTAAATATTTTCATAAAAGAAATACTTTCCCTTCCCTTAGTCGATTTAGATATGTTTTGTTATATGAATATGGTAAAAACAAGTTCAAACCAGTGAACTATAAATACTACCGATCAAGACTACAAATTTACATATTATAATTTTCCTAAAAATAATAGTGCAATTAGTGACACCTTCATCAGTCCTAAGTTTAGATTCAATGATCTTTTAATTCATCTTTACCTTTGTCAACCTATGGGACATATACACTCTTATTCATTCACCATGTCCAGACACTAGGTACCACTAGAACCCTATTATTGTCAATTACAACAGTCTGCAATGCCTCTCCTTTGTCAACTTGGTATTACAATTATACGATCATTGACACCTCCCTACACTAGATTAACAATAACCCAACAATCCCATCATTGTAGTACTAGATACCCTCCAAGAAAAGGTCCAACTGCAACTCTCAAGGCTATTATTCTTTGTTTCTTAAGAATTTCTGCAACTACACAAAGGATGGTGTTTCAAAATTTCTTTAACTGTGGAGGAGAAAAAAACAAACGTTGAATTGGCCATAAAAAGGTGCAGGAGCAGGAACTAGAGACTAAACAATCATACATAGCTTACACTCAATTCCATTCAAATGAACAAAATGTAGATTGATGTCAGTACTCTTGGAAAAAATGCACTTATGAAGCTACTACTAATGGGTTTCTTTCTAGCAAAAATGTCAATTTCTTCGATATTACCAAAGTTGAAATTGTAGTCACGGGCTAATAGTCCAAAAGTCATGAAATTGGAGTAGTCATAGGAAAAAATACAACTATATCCTCAATTAGATGCTGAAATAAATCTTGGGCACCTCCATTACTAAAAATCGGGGGGCGAGGGAAGGATTGAACATGATTTTTACTAGAAATTAGGGGGCGAACTCAAGATTTGAGGTATATATGAGAGGGATAGATCCTTTTTTTCCTCTCTCACATTAATACAGGGGTTGGCGATTTGATTTCTGATTATTATTTGTTTAATAATTGAGTTATGTGTTAAACTTTAAAAAACCCTTTCCATATTAAAAATTTGCCCACCATTTTTTTTAACCCCTTTAATTTCATCCATTGGAAACTTTTCACCCCCATAATTTTTCTTGCCGGTCACACCTTTATTTTTAGGTCAAAATTACGTGTTTTCAACCATGGCCTTAAAAACACATATTGTTGCTAATAACCTTAAAATCAACCCCCAAATCGAAAAGTGGCGATACTAATAACCCACTTTCCTTTTTTTAGGATTAAAATTATAACTTGTTTGAAACCATGGCCTCAACAGCAAATACCATTGCAACCTAAATCTTAAAATAAACCACTAAACCGAAAACTAGTGCTAGGTTACTAGCACCCTTTTTTTGAAGTTGAAAATTGCAACATTTTTGCAACAATAACCTTAACAATCTGTNGAGAGAGAGAGAGAGAGAGAGAGAGAGAGAGAGAATATATATATAAAATCGTTACCGAAATGTTCATCACACAATCCATCATGATTCATAATGGTATATAAGTTTCCAATATGTCTACTCCAATACATTTCAATTAATGTTATTAGGATTGGTTTGTCTAGATTGGAATCGATTAATCCATATTGATCTAAACTATTTAGCACCCAAACTAATGGTTAAATGGGACCATAAGACCAATTCAATATTGAATGAGTTGAGTAGTTCAAAACAGTTTAACCAATTTAAAACAATTTAACCAGTTCAAAGTAGTGACATTAGTGATAGTTCAAAGAAAGCACCAAAACAATAAGTAGAAAAAAAAAGCTTTCAAATTCCAAAATAAGCAAACTTTGCAAAACTTAGATTAACATTAATATGTATAAACCATTTTTAATCAAATTTATGTATCTTATGCATTTTTACTATAATAACTTGGATTTCAATGATGTTTATCCTTCCAAAAATAAAAATATATCATGATTACACTTAAATGCCATCATTGCACTTGTATTATGCAATCACCACTAACATGTTAATATTCATCAACAAAAATAAGCTAATATTCATGAACGAAAATAAAGATAATGATGTTTTTTTCTAGTAAACGTGGTATTTGCCAAATAATTAAGGTTGTCATATAGGTTGTTAATGTTAATATTTAAATTTAGGTTAAAATGAATAATATGTTTGTTTGTTTTTTATATTTTGATAGTTAGGACTTGGTTTATGATGTAATGATATGTAAAGTTATTTAACTTTTGTATTTGTTAATTAAAGTTTAAATTTATTAAAAAAATTATTATTTCTTTACTTATTAATTAAATTTTAATTTTATTATAATATATAATCTTTCAATCTTACAATTACAATATGTAATTTTTTCTTCGATTCTTTTTTAATAACAAGAAAAAAGTTTGTTTTTTCATTAAAAGAAAATTCTCAATCTTAAGTGTATATAATAATAGAAGTCATAACTTTAAAATTACTAGTTTAAAATCTAATTCAAGCAAAAAATATTAAAACTTATAAAGGCATTACTAATAGTTGTTGTCCTCTAAATTTGAGTGGAAGGACATCCATCAAAAAACATGGTCTCAAAATCAAGGCTTGTGCATCTAAACTCGCTCCACATAGATATTACAGTTAAAAATGAAGAACATAAATACAACTTAAACTAAATTCAAAATATAAGATACAATGCAAAATACTCAAAAAAGTCTAGTCTTTCTCATCCTTCTTAATGTCACAAACTTTTCAATTCATGTCATCCTCCTCTCTTTGATTACCTCATTCTGCAAATATTGTGTTCTTTCTACATTTGCTTCCAAGTATGTTTCCTACAATCTCAAACCTTGTCAATCATCTCCCCACTCAAGAGTGTCCTCAAATACTATTTATCCTTCATATTCCTCTATGCCTTGCAATGAAATTGTCATTCTCTTCTTGTAGCAACCAATATGAGTCATCCTCCTCACTTCTATGTGCCTTCCTCTCTTTCACAACGCCACTTGTAGACAATTATGCCTTCTCTTCAAGGTTGAACCTCTCTCTCTCTCTCACTCTCTCACACTCTCTCAAACACACACTCCCTTGGACTCGGCATGATTTATTTCTTGTTGTGTGATTTATTCTTTCTTTCCTTATTTATTGGGCTTCCAATGACTTCAACTACTCAACTTGAAAGGCTCGTCTTCATTATTTCTTGTCTCAAGTCCACTGTCACCTCAATGCCCCTTTCACTCCTTACACCCAACTTTCCATCGTCCTTTCCATACATGATAATCATCATACCCACACAAACATTGGTTTGCACCTTCTATTTCCTTTCTTGCCAACGCTCTATTTGTGCATCCAAACCCATGTCTCCTTATGTGTTAACCTCATCAGTGTTCCATGTGTTGCTTGACTAAACATCCATCTAAATCCTCCTATGTTAGACTCCCTTTGTTGAAAAAGCATTGTGCAATTATGTGCATGTTACCCTCTAGCTACTACACATTACACATTTTCCATTACCCAATGACATGAGCCTCTTTTTCAAATCCACGTCATTTTAATGTCTGATTATCTCCACTTTACCAAATATTATTTGTATCATGAGCCTAATGTCTTGAATACATTTTCTTTTAACGCTCTATGTCGTCATTTCAATCTCTGATTATCTCTACTTTACCAAATATTATTTGTATCATGAGCCTAATGTCTTGAATACCTTTTCTTTCAACACTCTCTATATCATGTTGTACTTTCCTCTTTCATAGCTCATTTAATCTAATCCAAAATCCTCCTTTTCATCTTCCTCGATCTCATCCGAGTCATGCCATTTGAAATCATAAAAATCCTTCACATTAGTTATATGTGATAATGTAAACTTCCCCAATAATTCCACTTCATAAGCATTATCCTCAAATTCTCTCTTTATTAAACACAATCCATTCTTCGTCACATTCAACATACTATATTTTCTCTTAGCATAATGTTCCTTAATCAAATGTACCATCACCAAATCACCTTCTTTGGGCTTGTGTTACTCTCTCTCAAATTCCCTTAAACCTGTTTATGGATTTTTGGGTAATCCCATAAGCATGTGTTACACTTTCAAATGGTTTTTTTGTATGAAAGTTGTAAAAATTATAGGTTTTTTAATTTAAGATATCAAAACTCATATCTACCTTAAGAAGTCTAATAAGCAGTGATAAGAAAAATTTGTAGAACTCATTACCTTTTTACTTTTTTTTAATATTTTTGTCATTTAATAACTCATCTGGTTTTCATTTACAATATATCTTTTTCTTTTTTAATTGTCATGTAATAACTCAAATCTGGTTTTGGCACCGAGAGAAGCGAGGTGCTCTCCAACCCAATATGGGGGAGATCGTGTCACGTTAGTCTCGTTATGCTAGCCGACATAAATAAATAAATAAAATGAAAAATATAAATTAAATATCGACTTAAATAATATATATATATATATAAACTAGCATAGATCCATTTTAAACCTAGTTCTATCAAGTATCAAAAGGGATCCGGGTTTAAAATGGATCTATGCTAATCATATACAACATATCCTTAAAAAATATTAAAAAGGATAACGAATGTCCCACTTGTATCACAATATTTTTGGTGTAAATCTAAAATTGTGTATTTTTTCATAAACAGTGTACATAGAACTTAGTGGTGCCCGTATATTTTTTTATATTCATTTAATCATAAATCATTTTTAAATTAATTTTTTATTAAATTAAAAACTTAGTTGTTTTATTATCATTTTTTAAACATTTTTATTTCTAGTAAGAAAATTGGAAAAACATTTTAAGAAAGAACAAGATGAGAACGAACCATGAATTTTGTTAAAATACATGTCACATAAAGATTGAACCAAAACACATGTTACAAAGTACACTAATAATTCCAACATACTATAGTTTAACTTCGCTTTTTTTAACAAGAGCAATATATAAGAAAATTCTTCATATCAAGGCAATTTCAGCATAGCATTACAACAGTTGTGCAAAAACAAACACTACGCAAACCATATGCCAATAGTGTGGACAGGAATATGAAAACAGAAAGAAAGTAAATATAATGTAGAAACATGATAAATTAACTCGAGTTCTTACATGTGCCAAAAAATAGTAAAACAAAAATAAAACACTGGAGTGACAGAAGATTGATGCAACTCCGTATACATGACCTCGGTATTAGAAAATGGCAACAAAATAAAGGCTAATGGATGACTTAATAAATTAGCTAGACTTCTATGTAATGATCCATGCGATGTTCTTCTCCTGAAGTGTACAATTAGAATAAAAGGTCGGTGACAATATTATTTAGTCTTTGAAATTGAGTACTGAGTAATATAGACACCATTGAGGAAAATGTCAAAAGTACCTAGAGTCCTCTTAGACATTATCAACACCTTGAAATCATCTAGCTAGCCTAGGTTACACAGATGCCAAAATTAAGAAAACAGATTTCCTTGACATGTTATCATATAATATAAGCCATGCCTCTTAGAGAAGCGACTGCATGATGGGGTCACACAGACATGGCAGCATTTTATCCCCATCCTATGAATGGTTGTTCATGGTACAGAAAACTTCATGTTGTAAAATTTCCCAAATAATTGTCATGCCAAGACATTAATTCATGTGGACAAACTGCAAGCCCATGAACCAGACTGCTTAAATCACAAGTTATCCGGAACCCATAATAAAGCTTTGGAAGGAGGTTGTCGCTTGTCACATCAAGCAAGAATTCCTTCAGAAAATTATAGTAAGGGGTTTGACTTTTCAAATACTTCCATGAGGCTGTAAGTCTCTCCTCGATTTCTTTCTCCAAAAGAAAACAGTTAATTCAGTTGTGCTTAACGAAACACATGAATAAATGTCTCCATATAAGCAGAATTGAATCACACAGCAAACCATTTTTCTGCAGCGGAATTGAAGATTATTTGAAGCAGAATTGATTCAATAAACTTAATTTCATCCTTTAAGTCGAACATCTTCTGCCAATCAATCTTAAGTTGGCCTATTCTTCTGCATCCATTTGAGCATCCAGAAATGGAGTTAAGCATAACTGAATAAATATGTAATCACGCATTAATCACATACTTGAGATAATCTTACCCATCCTGCAGATTTCGCAATACTTCTTCTTTGTGAACCTTGTGGTGGCTTCTTTTCCTCTGCTGTTGGAACCTTACGAAGACTGGGTCTATAAAGTATAAAGGTCCGGCCAATCTGCCCAACTACCACTGACCTTGTTGTTTCTTGCAATCTAGAAGCTACAACATCTAGTTCATCTGGACAAGTGTTGTGCACCTTCAACTGTAACTCAAATCACGAAGAAACTACACTCAAAATAAAATAAATACTCCACCCATGATTGGACAATAAAACTAATAATGTCATGACATGCATGAATACCAAATATTTGAAGATAAGTGGATTTTCTTTAACAAATAGTTATTATATAAAGGAACTAATCCTGTTTCACATTACAAATATCTTTTCCTAAAACAACCTATTTCATATCATTCTAAATAACATCACAGAGCAGGGAAAGGGAAATTCAAAAGTGTTACAACCCAACACACAAGGTTGGAAAAACAATCCTTCTAGAGGATCGTGTATGTATGGTCTATTGATCAGTGGTCTTAGTTAAAAGTACATCGAAAGTCCTTAAAAATAATTTTTTATGTGTCCATACAAAATCTACTATTTTTTCCTTACTCCTTTTGTTTTTTTCCATAAATTTGTATGTGTCCATATTTGGCTAATATGGCAATATATCAAGTAGAACATATCCAAACTTCTTTAGCAGATACTCCAGGCTAGGGCATGAATTTAGAAAAGAGTGTATTGCCATTTAAGCAAGGACGATTCAAAGTTTCAAATCCCTGATTGAAGATATTCATCCAAAACTTCAGGGCAATTTCCTCTAAAGTGTGGAGGAGATGGTGAGTACCTTTTAATGTTAGTCACAATGACACTATGTTGTATTGACATGCTATTTTAGGATACTATTTAAGCACTTTTTGATAGTGATATTAGTGGTCACACTGGTCAACTTGTTAAAAAGACTCACTTAGACCTTTATGTTGGTTTGATAATTACTCTTCAGTTATCTAAGAGGTTGTCATAAACAAAAGCAGACCCAATTTACATGCATTCTAAGAATCTTAAAGCACATTTTCAAATATGCCACCATAGTTAAAGCAAGCCAGGGCATGGGTTCGGAGAAGAGCATGTTATTGTCTAAGCAGGGGGAATCCAATGGTTTGAAGACTAGAGTCAAGATGTACATCCAAAAACTGGGGACAATTTAAGCAGGGAGGAAAATGATGAGTGCATTTCAATGGTAGTTGTACTTTTATTGGCATTTTATGTTAGACATACTCACATAATATGTTCGGCATGTTAAAGATAGTGCAGCTGTGAGACCCATTCTCAGGGAGGATGGTGCCCTAGTCAGTTAACTAGGGCAGAGTAAGACCCTAGAAGCTACCCTAGGGCCCCCAGTAACCTCCTAGGGTTCTTGGTCTAGGACCAAGCAGGTTGATGTTATGGCAAAGTCCCTAACACATGGTTAGGGCCCCTTTATGCCTCTAGGTTCCTGGTCTGGGACCAAGCAGATCCTACAGGTTGAGGTAGAGACATTCCTGGTCTGAGACCACGCAGATTCTTGGTCGGGGACCAAGTAGTTCCTACAAGTACATTCCTAGTTAGTTAACCAAGTGGATCTTGGTCAAGTTGACCAAGATGATGATGTGTGATGTCCTCTCTCCTATTTGGTGATTGCCAGGTTGTTTCTCAAGGGACTAGGCACCCCTTGATGATGTCACTAGCACCTAACCTTAGGACCAGAGGATCACATCATCCAGTTTGGATCTTCTTCCTTATACTATGATGATAAAAATATATATGGAACACATGTGACAATATACCTTGAGAGAGAAAAGATTAAAGTCCTTGATCTTGTTGGTCCTATGGGTAAAAGGGATTGTTTGTCCACCTTTATGATACACCTTGGTCTTGTGGGTATGAGGGTTTTCTTACCCTCTTCTTATGACCCCTTTGGTTGACTTATGGTCATTTATCTTTTACTTGGTCCTAGCACCCTTATTGTGTGTACCTTTGGTATGATGACTTTTATTTTATTGTTTTATTGTTATTGACCATATGACCTTTAGTACCCTATTCTAGGTCAACCTAATCTTATTTTTTATTTTATTGGTAACTATCTTAAAACTGAGGAGTTACCTAAGAGACATTTCTAGGAGGCTTGTCAAGATTATAAATAAGTTTGACTTCTCCATTTCTAGTATGCATCTTGACATGAGAAGAAGTTCAAATCTGATCCTTTGCTAGTTTGTGCTTGATGCCTAGGGTTTCTGCTGCTTTGTTTGGACGTTTTGATTTCCTGCTGCTCCTATCTTCTTATGGAATAGTCCGTGACTGTTTTGGTGAGCTTAAGGGCAGGCCATGTCCATATCTGTGGGTTGTTAGCTTGGGCGTCTCTCCTGTGAGGTTGCTAAGACTCTCCTTGCTAGAACGTGACTACTTAGAGCTAATTAAGGGCAGGCCATGACTGTTTTAGGCCTGCTAGGGCAGGGTTATGGATTGTTTGACCCTCTCCCACTGATCCATGGACTGTAGTGACCTTCCCTTGCCGAGTCGTGACCTGCTGTATGATCTCCTAGTCGGTTGTGACCTGTTGTATGATGTCCTAAGGCTGGGCCATGAATTTTTTTGTGTCCTAGGGCTGGGTCATGAACCTATTGTGATCTTCAACTAAGTCGTGACTGTCATTTGTGGAATATGGCTGTGGTAACTTCTCCCTAAGTTGGGTCGTGACTGGTCCCTGTGGGCTATGACTGCTGGTGTCTCTTTTTTTGCTAGGTCGTGACTGTTTTGGTCTCCTTTTGTTGAGTCGTGATTGTCCCTTGTAGAATGTGGTTCGTGTGTCCCTCTTTGTTGGGTCGTGACTGTGGACTAGACTGTGTGTCCCTCTTTGTTGGGCAATGACTGTGAGTTGAACTGAGTGTCCCTCTTTGATGGGTTGTGACTGTGGGTGGGACTGTGTGTCCTTCTCTGTTGGGCCTTGACTGTTCCAAGGACTGTGTTGTCCTTCTCTTATTTGGTAGGGATTTCTGGGATTTTTATTGTTGCTGGGAAGTAAAATGAGTGAGTTGTGTTGGACTGAGTTATCCTTCACTTGTTGCACTGTAACTCTCTTCCTGGACTGTTTTGTTCAAGCTTTTTGAGACCTGTACTTACCCTAAACCCTTTCTCTCTCAAGGTATGATCATGTTCCTTTGGTGACTTGTCTTTTAAAAGACAAGATCTGATCCTAAATGTTATTTGAGTATAAGGCCTAAACCAGTATCTTTGGATACTAACTTTGCCTATTTACAGTTGTTACACATTTTTGTTTATGAGCTTTTGTTTTAGTACTGCTGATACAATCTTTCGCATCTCAAGAACCAACTTTAGCATAGGGACCATTGAGGAGTGCTAAAGTTGAAAGAGATGAAAATTATGTTCTAATTTGTCTTACTGTTGCACTGGTTTGCATCTAGCACTATGTTGGAATTTTATTCAGTGTTATTACTGTATTGTTCTGTATCTTGAAATTTATCTTGTGTTGCTACTGTTGTGCCTTTACTTCATTTAAGTAATTGACTAAATTGGTGTGCAAAGTTGTTAATTTCTTAAAAAACCCTAATCTAACCCAAATTTCAACACGGCATACTATTAGCAATTTATGTTAGTCATGTGAATAGTCACACATAGGGGCCATCTTGTTAATATTTTGTTTATAAGTATTGTATGTGTTGGACACATCGAGCACACTGAGAGGGGGGGGTGAACAATGTGTATAGCTTTTGTTACTTTTTCAAAAATAACAACCATCAGCAGCTTATTCAATATTATGCAGAGTACATTGTTATCATTATATCAACAATTATAGCTCATCATCACATATCATCATATCATCATCACATAAGAAGCATAGCAAAACACAGTACACGAGATTTTTACGTGGAAACCCAAGTCCTGGGGAAACACCACAAAAGCCTTATATAATAGTTTTCCAGCAACAACTGGAAGGAGGCAACAGCCCCCTTATTACAATGACTTCAATTCTCCAGCTACAACTAGAAGGAGGCTACAACCCCCTGATTTACAGGCTACAACCTGAAGGAAGCTCCAGCTCCCTAGTTCTCCGGCTACAACCCCCTTTCCTTGCCCCGTCCTACCACCCTGATATGGAGATAGAAACTGAACTACTGAACCACCAACCGCACTGATCCTATAGACCTGCTAATCAACACATTTACTACACTGCACAATCACTGTCACTGCTCATTAACTGATCACTACTCATCAACTGTCACTACTCATCAATTGATCACTACTCATTAACTGAACACTGCTCATCAATTGACCACTGCACCACAACTATACCATACTGCACATTAACTTGTACAAAACAATCTGTACCAATCAACATGTTGCTCACACCAATCAACTCAATCAATATGAGTCTAACCAACTCCACACCAGACTCAGTCCACCTAAGTCAAACCAACTGCTCATACAACTCAACCAGTCTGAGTCAGACCAACTGCACGCACCTCCCTTATTCTACTGGACCTCCCGGACTCAACCTAGCTTGGCAGCTAGTATTCTTTATTGTTGATGAAATTGTCATTGATGCCAACATGGACTTGCAGTGGCCCCACGGGGTGTCATTGATGCCACCAAGTCCCACTTGCAGTGCCTCGGATCCCAAACAGAGTGGATTTGTGCCTTGAAGCACCTTGTACCCGATTGACAAGGTCCATGTACCCACAAGGCTGGATCTTGATGCCACCACCTTGTTGAAGATGTTGAAAACCCTGCTGATGGCGGTGAAGACCCTGGAGATGGTCCTGAAGACCTAACAGAAGTTGGAGAAGCCCTAGATGGGTTGGAGAAGCATTAATGACCCATTATGTGGTCATTCATGCTCTGATGGTGTCATTATACTATTTGGTGACATGCTTGAAGACTATAATGGCACTCTACGTATGATATGCCATTGAAAGCCCTGATGACTTGATGCAACTCTATGACAGTGGAATTTTTTAAGGATGGCTTAAAATAAAATACATAAGGTTGACTCTTAAGGTGATAAAAGAAATTAATAATAATAAAAATACATAAAAAGTGGTAAAGTCAAAATACATTTTAAATTAAATATTTACAATAAAAAAATACATAAGAAGAGGTAAAGTCAAAATACATTTTAAATTCAATACAATAAAACAAATTCTTACCATTAGAAATCGGCCCTCAGATTGTGGATATGAAACATCTCAATGTGTATTTAAACACATACTCATACATCGAAAAAAAAGAAGACAGCTGTGACAGCTTCCTTGGTGAACCGAACCAACCCATCAAAAATACACAACGGCAGGCAAGCAAACGCTCGTCACGGAGGCATTTTCTGATCATCTCCGCAGTCATGGCATATTCATTATGAAGTCTGACAGTAGTAAAAAGTGCGTAGAGAGGGCCCGTGAGCCACATGAAGATTGAAGACTCTGCTGCGTGGATGCTTGGGAGGACATCCACTGAAGAGGAATGCAGCAGCAGACATGAGTTTGTTTAAAGACTGGTAATTTTTTAAAGTCTGAGTTTTATCTCTGAAATTTTCGGGTCTGTAACTGTCTGAGGCATCCGTAGATATGAAGAATTCAGGCGAATGGATGTGGTTTTCTCTTATACTCTTCTATAATTTTATGGCTTGAGCTCTGAAGAAAATTTATGAGGCAGCGAAGGTGCAGATTGAAGAAGATGACAGCAGACCGAGGATGTGAAATGGTCTGATTATGAAGAGTAATTATCCAGGTTGAAACAGAAATTATGATTAACGTATGCAGATCAGTCTTGGACTAATATGTGTTTGGCTCGATAAGCTTCAAGTCTGGAAGTGTTTGGGTATTGGAAGTTTTGAAGGTGTTCTGGGCTCTTCCATAAGTCTGTCTATAAGACAGATTCAGGTTTGATTGATAGAATAGTATAGCCATTTATTAAGCAGGAACTGTAAGCGGTAAGGAATCTAAAGACGGCATATGTAAAGAGTTTGTACATCCAGAAACTAAGTAATTTCAGAAATGTATTAAGGGAAGATCTGAAGAAACATTGTTGAGCATTCCTGAAGTCAAGTTGGACAGCCTTTCTTTTGGCTGAGTTCTTATTGTCTTGAAGAAGGACTGTGACAGCCTGTGGTGAAGACTATCTTGCATATGACAAGTTTCAAGAAGGCAACTTGTGGTTGTACAAAACAAAACAAAAAAAACAGATTTGAGGAAGAATCTGGGCGATGCTAACGAATGCAAGAGTTCATATTTATAGAGCAATCAAAGCAGTGTTGACAGGCAGTGACAAATTGTTGAGCAGAGGATAGATCTTATTGACATGACATAGTTATTTTCACAAGTGACATGATGACTATGGCATGACAATTACATACAGTAGCATACAGTGATGATTGTGTTAGTATACATTCGCATGCAGTGATGATATGTGTAGATGCCGATATGTGTAGATGCCCAATATACAGTGTGAAGACAATGATGTTTAGACTCTTACATACACAGTGACTAAATACACAATGATGACAGTAATGTTTAGTTTCTTACATACACAGTTTACACAGTGAAGACTTTAATGATAATATACAGTGATGATGACATTAGTGTACAGCAGTTACACAGTGATGTTATAGTAATGATGTTATTGTTATATGTACAGTGATGACATAGTAACATACACAGTGATGTTTTATATACACATCAAGATTCATTGATATTTGTGATGACCATATGAACCTTCAGTCATTAGACAGATGAACACCTATGATATGATGTGCCAGTTATTAGTGATGATTGTGATGATGATATGATACATACAGTGATGAGATGATATGTTCATACACAGTTGCATACACTATACAGTAATGATGATATGATGATATACAGTGATGATACACAGTAAAATAAACAGCGATACAGTTAGACATGATGCATATGTGTTGATTCTAGAATTAGACTTTTTGATGACTGGCTTGAACAGCCTATGAACAGAACTTCTAACGTCTTGACTTGAGCAGATGATTGTTTGGGCATGAAACAGTTGACAACAGTTGACAGTTGTTTGGAGATTGATCTATGTATTGTAAAAACTTCTTATTGATTGGCTAAGCAGTTGTGAATAGATTTTTGATGACCTCTATATGACAGTGACAAAGATCATGACAGCCTTAGCATCTAAGTCACAAGGTTCGCCGAACCTAATCCTTGAGGTTCGAGGTTCGGCGAACCTAAAAAAAAATTGAAATTCGTTCAGGGTTGCCGAACCTGAAAGACGAACCTAATGTCGAACCTGAAGCCGAACCCGAACCTGAAGGCGAACCTAATGTCGAACCTAAAGCCAAACCCGAACCTAAAGGCGAACCTCAAGCAGAACCCGAACCTGAAGCCGAACCTAAAGGAAAAAAAATTTCGAGGTTCAATTTTTTTTCTGAAAAAAAAATCAAATTAAAAGAAAAAACTTAAAAAAAGAACACACAATACCAATAAATTAAATGTTGTCTATAAATTAAATGCTCTCTATTTATTTATGCTGTCTATGAATTAAATGCTCTCTATTTATTTATGTTATCTATAAATATAATGTTGTCTATAAATTAGATGCTCTTGATTTATTTATGATGTCTATAAATTAAATGCTCTCTATTTATTAATGTTGTCTACAAATTAAATGCTCTTGTAATTTGAAATATCAGACCTGTAGTCTACATAAAACACACCAAACAACAAGTAAGAACATAAATTTACCCCTAAGAACAAACTAATGCTTTGGGAAGCATGTAAATCCGTTGTTAAACCACAAAAACCTACTCTGAGAAGTACAAATCTGTAAGCAGAAATGTCATAAACAACAAAGTATATATGATAAAATTATGAATAGTGACCTAAGTGCTTTGAATCCTATGGGCCATGGGGTGTAGAAAATTAGTTAAGGGGGAGTATATGAAGAAAGTTTATATATATATAGTCGAACCTATTGTCGAACCTCATCCGAACCTCATCGGAAAATTCGAACCTAAACCGAACCTAATCCTTGCCGAACCCGAACCCGAACCCGAACCCAAACCGTGTGACTTAGCTTAGCATGACAGTGATAGCAAATTGAGGGCTTTAGATGACATGAGCAGTGTCTTGACATAAGCAGACTTTTGATTAGCAAACCTTATGATGAGCTGATATGGTTGAATGATCTTTAACATGGCAGTGATGACATATTGGAGATTGTAAATTTATGGACAGATCTATGATGTTGATCTGCCTACTAATGATCTGAATGATGCATGGATGGAAGATGCTGGACTTATGCTATGATGCTACATATCTTATGATGACAGTCTGCCAGAGTTTGAAGAGTTGGAGCTTGACCATGTTGATACAAACCCTATAATGTTGATGATACTGTTTTGATGCTTATGGACAGAATAAGAAGTGATGACATGAATGAAGAATTGCTAGGACAGAATGCTCTGGGACAGAGACATTGTAAAGATTGTGAATTGTTGATATTCCTTCTAGGACAATATGCGCTTGGACAATGATGTGCTGAATTGCTGATATTATTCCTGACAGAATGCTTTTGGACAAAATAAAGACAAGTTGTTGAGAAGATGCTGAATGAAGAGGTGCTAGAGATAAATGCTGGTGTGATGTGACAGGGATGAAAATGTGTTGAGACAGTGAGCTTAAATTGTAAATGCAAGCTTGACTTGCATTTGAGGTTAGGATCATAGTTTTAAAAATCGGGCTAACCAATTTCGGAACCAGCCGGTTCACCGGTTCGGTACCAAACCGGTTCAAACTAGCAGGTAAACCGGATCGGTGACCGGTTAGTTACCGAACCGACCGGTTGGTAACCTAACCGGTCCGGTTCGGTAACTAACCGGTCTGACCAGCCGATTTCGAACCTGACCAGGCCGGTTGGCAATTTACTCGTTTTTTTTTTTGTTTTTTTTTGAAGTTTATGTTTTAACTTTGTTTTTTGTTTTTTTTTTATTTTATATTTTACTAACCTATCTACCTAACCTATCCCTAACCTAACTACCCAACCCAACTACAAATAAAATCTACCGGTCCCCTTCAAAAGTTCATATTATTTCTTTTATATGGTATATACATGAGCAGATTACAGTACACTTTGTGCCATTTTGATATATTGACTCTTATATGGTATATACATAAGCAGATTTTGGTTATTTTGTCTTCAATGACTTGGAATCATGGATTATAATCTTGAAAATGTAGTTTTTCTTTAAAATTTAAATATTTGATGTATGTTTTAGCAAACCGATTCATCAAATTCAAATCGGCCGATTTATGACCAATTCATTTTCGATTCCGATTCCGATTCCGAGTTGACCCTCGACCAATTCCGAGTCCGATTCCGGTTTTTAAAACTATGGTTAAGATACCTCAAACCCTTCCTAGCAGGGTCTAAGAAAACCAGGCAGGGTCCTGGATGAAGAGTAGGTGCTCTTTGTATCAGTTGGTGTTGATTTTACCTCACGGTTGTAGCTGGACCAAAACTAATACAAAAAGATTACAAAATTATATGGTGTTGTGTTCTTTTGTGTTATGGTTCTTGATGATTCAAATGCTTATGATATGTGAATGATGAAGTGAAAGATGTTTATGAAATGATTATGCAGTGATGAATTGGTAGTTAATTATGACAAGCTAAGAAAAGTTCTAATATTGCTTTACACTGATTCACCCCCCCTCTCAGTGTCTAACATTTATTTCTTTATATAGAGATTTCCTCCTCCGGAAGAGGACTGCCTAGAATTGCTGAGTCAGTATCTGTGTAGTAACAGTCAAGGCGGGAAATGTATTTGTACATATGTATACGAGAGCAAGCTGTAACAGCTACAAACTATGTCAATCCTGCTCAATTGAACCAACCTATACCAAGCTACTTATGTTCCTTTTCGAAGATCACAATATTAAGAAACAATATACAAACCAAAAGAAACTCTAGATCATATCACCACATAGCTCTGGCAACAAGATTTCCAACAAGCTAATAATTTTGTAATTCTGATTCTGTATGAGAAAGTTATGTCAATTTTAGTGAATCTCTTCAATCCTCAAAGATACCCAAAAATTTCTCCTCTACAAGGTTTCGCACTTTTCTCCAAGAGTTGCGAAATACCAAAGAGAGACTTGATTGATAAACAAATGAAATGTTTGATATTTTATTTATATAGGTCATGGAGGAATGTTAGTACCTCAAACTAGGCCAACATGCAATTCAAAATTACAAATAATTAAATTCTCTTTTGTTTGGTCGGTTGACCCAAAAAGGTGGCGTACACCAACTTCAAAAATTCATATCTCTTCAACCGTAAGGAGTTAGAAGATGCTCCACATATCAACGGAAATGGCTTGACGAGGACTATCTCCCTATGATGGGTTTATTTGCAAATTCTTGGCCTAATGCTCTTACATTCTTCGATTTGTTCAGGACTTCAAAGATTCCACACGTAAAGGTTCCAAAGACCATGTTACCCTTATGCATAAGTTCCAAGGTCAAAGGCTTCAATGGACATCATCAAAGGCATGAGGGATTCAATGGTCTTCACATACACAAACTTCACATCAACAAGGAGGAGGGCTCCACCATATACTCATCATATGAAGGGTATCAAGGACCCCAACACCACCAAACAAGTGGGAACAAAGACTTTTTCAAGAATAGCATCATCATATTAAAGGTCTCCATATCATTAAAAACATATCCAATGGTTCCACTATATATCTCCATCACAATTAGAGTACCAACACCGCAAAAGAGGGGTACAAAGACCTCACCACTAGTTTGCAACACCTTATGGGCTTCATATGCATGATCACAAGGCTACAACATGCCAATGATCATATAGCGTCCAAGGGCTATCAAACCACCATAAGTGTGGGTTCCAAGACCCAAGTCTCCACATGCAAGAGAATCAAGTCTAAGCTTCTGAACTCAAGGACCCCATAAGAACTCAACAACCTCAAGACCATCCAATGCAAGCAATGGGCTCCAGCATCAACACATCAAGGGACTTACACACATGAGCCACATCATCTATCCAACAACCAATCCAGAGACCAAAACAAGTACAAGCATAACAAGCAACACAAAGACCAGTAACCAAAGATCAACCAGGATAAAGGAACTCGACAATTGACTCAAATAGGACCAAGATACAACTTAGAGGCACTTGACCAAGTCAATGGGTAACCAAGGCTTTTGCCATTGTTCCAAGGCCTCCAAGGGCTTCAAGCCTGTGCTTGGACAAGATCAAAAGGGCTCCTCTGACACAGACAACCACAAACTAAACACTAACACTCAAGGGATCCACAAGGGGCACCAAGGACTCAACAGTTGGCATCAATGACAACTTAATCAACAATATGTCGATTCAATAAATATTCTTCAGTTACATAAGAGATTGCACATAAATACAAGTGGTCAAGTACTTATGTACATGGATTCTAAGAATCTTTATAAACTTATTATTGTTTGCGTTCCCATCTGAGTGCACTATTATAATACAAATCTTATTAGCATAGAATGTTAGTAGTATTAAACATTTTATATTGGTCTTACTGTTAGGAATGTTAGGCATGTTAGTGGCCACACATGGTGGTCAACTTGTTAGTATTTTGTTGCAAGCCTTTTGTTAGTTCAATAATAGTTTTTCAGTTACATATGGCATTGTCCATAATAGAAAATGTACATGGCGTCTAAGAATCCTAAAACACATTTCCTATTTTTTTTTTGTGTTCCTATTCACAAAAGGGAACTCCTACTATTGCTATTGATCTAACTAAAACAGAAGACTAAGAGGAACAGAAATAAAGAGCCAAAAGCAAAGAAAATAGTGGGGGCACTCGCACAACAAAGGGCGGATTGCGCCTACAAATCTGAGCAATGGAGGAAGATTTATCCAAAGAACTAGTTGATTGTATTGATAATAAAAAGGCAAAAAGCCTAAAAGGTTTAGCCTCTAATAAAAGTGATGAGGCCCTTATTACAAATATCAAAATATGTATACAAAATAGAGGTCTAGGCATAGAATATTATAACAAAATCATGAGCATACATTAAAATAGCTCATGTACAGAGAGTCTAATATCCAATAAAGAAGTTGTATTGGGTACACAACATGCCCTCTCCCTTATAAATGGTTTTCCCTCAAAGCTAAAAAACCAAAAAATAAAGGCTAAAGGAAATAGAGGGTACTCTTTTATCGATGACTACCCAATGTTGAATTTTTAGCATTAGCATAAACTTTTAAATTTTGCAGATAAAAATAAATAGATCGGTAGTGCAGTAAAAACACATTCATCACATCAGCACACATGGACACAATATTTTTCACTGGGGAAATTGTCAAAGGACGAAAACCCCAAAAGCATTAATATTTCATCTCGTAAATGAGTTGGCTTAAGAAATTCTTCAAAAAGTTCCTCAAACTCCAGATCTGGAATTTACCACTAAAAAATGAAATTTATCAGTAAAAAACTTAGACTGATAATTTAATCATAATTTCCAGAATTTCACAAAAATTACCCAGTTAGGGTTTTAAGCCAAAAATTCTCTTTCCTAAAAAATAATATCAGGCTGCCCAAAAATGGTGCTTGACAGTCTGCCCGAAAAAACCTTCTGCCTGCTGCCCACTGTCTTCTGCTGCCGGGCTGTCTGAGTTGACAACCTTGCTGCTGCCCGAAAGCTGGAAAAACTGCCCGGATCTAGGAGCTGCTGCCCAAATCTGAAAGAGGCTGCCCGGATCTGGAAGATGAATGGATCTAGAAAATTTCCCAAGTGGAGAAACCCTAGCTGAGGGTTTGCTGAAAAATGGATGCCCTAGCTGAGGCAAGAGGATGATCTTCTCTAGCAAAAAATATCTCCACCTGTGAGAGCAAAAACTTGTGTGTATAAATGAGAAGACTTGATCTTCTTTTATAACCTTTGTTCACCTGTAGGTGGACAAGATTAGGAAAGATAAAAATAATAATATTTTTATTCTTTTCCTAATTTCACTTTCACTTGTACCAAAAAGGTACTTTTATTTTTTTCCTTTGACTTTTATAAGAGTCCTTATTTAATTTTGTCTTCCACTTGTGGTTCTTTTAGGTGGACAAGATTAGGAAAGATAAAAATAATAATATTTTTATTCTTTTTCTAATTTCACTTTCACTTTTACCAAAAAGGTACTTTTATTTTTTTCCTTTGACTTTTATAAGAAGTCCTTATTTAATTTTGTCTTCCACCTGTGGTCATTTTCCTGCGGTACAAAAAGTTTTTATTTCTTTTGACTTTTGACTTTGCCCCTTTTACTAAGTGCCCCTATGGTCATTACCTGTGGTACTTTTTTATTTCAAAAGTACATCATAAACCAAAAGAGTTATTAATGCTTTTATCTCACACACTGTGTGACACCTAGATCTGGTACTAGGGTAACTTAACCAAGGGTAGCTAATCCTTGGAGAACCACACCAAGCCCATAGATCAAGGGTCAAAGTGCCACACACATGCCCAAACCCAGTCTAGGGCTTACATTGTCTTTATTCTCCCAGAGAATGGCTACTCAAAACTAAGCTGAGTCTACCAGTCCCAGACTAGTCTACATCGTGGTCCCAGACCAGATGTCTACTCAACACTAGGTTGAGTCTACCCAAAGCAGATCTGGGTCTATATCATGGTCCCAGAACAGATATCTACCATTCAACAGAATGGTCACTCAACACTAGGTTGAGTCTTCACCGTGGTCCCGAACCAGGTGGTCCCATTCTCCGAAGAGAAGGGCTCTCGATGCTGCTTAGAAAAATCAACACCCAAGAGGGGGAGAACCCTACAGGATACAACATATGCAAATTCAGATGTTGCAATAAAAAGGCTCCAACCTCCCAAGTTGCTTCCTCTTCTAGTAGACTCCTCCATTTAATCTTCTACTCTATGATTTGCCTTTTGCAAAGGTTTTTCACATTCACCTCAAGGATTTCCTCAAGTTCCAATATTAGCCTTCCCTCTTCATCCATAAGAGGGATCTCTTTTGAGTAATCACTCCACTGCTCAACTCCATTTTTAAGCATGAGATATGGAAGACAACGTGGAGTCCTCCCTTATTAGGAATGTCTAGCTCATGCTCCACCTCACCCACTTTTGCTTGCACTCTGTAGGGGTCATAGAACTTGGGTTGAAGCTTTTTCGTACATTATTTTTAGAGAGTTTTTATTTATATGGATATAATTGGAGAAAGACCAAATCTCCAATCTCAAATTGTTTTTCTAAGTGATGTTGGTCAATGTGTTATTTGAAATTTCATTATGTTTGTTGCCATCCACAAGTTTTCTTTTAGGATGTTAAAGATGTTCTGCATTTCATGTAGTGTGTCATCTACCTCTAGGATTTAACATTTTAAATGACCCAAGCCTTAGGTGATGGGGGTTGATTAACCATATAATGCCTTAACGGATATCATTTTGGTGGCAGAGTGATAAGTAGTGTTATACCAAATCTGTGTTGGATGCAAACACCTCATCCATTTACTTTACTTATCCTTTTTGTACATCTGAAGATATACCTCCAAGAACTTATTAACTACCTTTGTTTGTCCAACTATTTGAGGATGATAAGCAATACTCGTATTAAAGGTGACCCCTAATAATTTGGAAAGTTCCTGCCAAAATTGAAATACAAACTTTGAGACCATGTCACTAATGATAAAATGAGGGAGTCTATAGAGCTTATAGATTTTGCATACCTAAAGAATATATTAGCAACTGTAAAAGCTATATACTTCGTATTGAAAAGGATGAAAAGGAGCATTGTTTGTTAAACAATCAACTACCATGAAGATAGCATCCTCACCTTCATAGAGCAACAAATTTGTGATGACATCCATAGATACCTCTTCCCACTTCTAATCAGGGATGGCATTTGTTAAAAAATGATAACTCTAAAGGTCCTCACTCATATTTCTGGTGTGGGTTTGATGAGGACTTAGGCTTTGTCCTTCGTATATTTATGTATTAAGTGAATTTTACATAAATAAAGTAATGTTTTGTACTTTATAGAATGGGTCTCACTTAAGAGAATATTTAATAATTAAAGTGAATTAATTATTAAAAGTGAGTGCATTAAATGATGGCCCTTGATTTTGTAAATGAATCTCAAGCCTAAATTAGGTGGTTAAGATAAGTAGTTACAAAATTTAAAGTATAAAACAAAGAGAGAGAGGACAAATGAGAAACACCATTAATGAAGAGAGAGGAAGAAGAGAAGTGAAGAGAGAGAAGAGATACCTAGCAGCGGTGGCACAATTCCCAAGGAGAAACAGTACATTTCCCAAGACAGCCTGCAGACTGTACAGCAGTACCTGAGCATTAAATGCAGACACACATGTGGGCACAATTCCCAAGAAAGTGACCGCAGAATTTATTGCAAACTGTACCAACCGTACAGCATTAATTGCAGGCATGTGTAGGCACATTTCCCGAGGCAGACCGTACAGCAGAAAGGTACAAGCCATACAACACGTGTGGGGGCCATACAGCTGTTACTTGACACGAAAATCAAGGTATTTGTTTCCTGCTCCAGTTTGGTGAATTTCTACGAGTGAGGGTTGAAGAAATTATTTCTTGTGTTGATGGAAAATTTCCGAGTACTCTTCTTCATAAAATTTTCTTCCTCTAGGGTTTTCCCTAGAGTTGGGGTTTTGTCCGGTCTTATGACCAAAAATATCTGTCTCATGTGTTTGATTAATACTTCAGTGTTTAGGAAGATCTTGAAGTGGTGGTTTTAATATTAAAATGTATGAGTAAAAATTTTAATCAAAACCCTATATATTCAAGTGTTTGACAGAATGTGTGACTGGAAGTTTTCATATTAATGTCCAGTTATTTTCTTCAGCATTACAGTGGAGAACAGAAGTATAAGGAACAATTTCCACCCTATTAAGCCGACAATTTTCACACTCTATAACAAACTCTCAATATTAGACTTTATTTTCAACCAGTGAAAGCTGGAGGAGACATTCTTGTAAGATTTTTGGAAACACACATGAGAAACAAAGAGAAATGTATGCCCATGTTGTAGAGCCTATTTTATAATAGGAAACATTTTTAAAGAGGATGACATTATTTTCTTGATAATCCAGGGTTGGCTCTTCTTTCCATCAATAATGTCCAACTTAAGCTGAATTGTGGTAAGATCTACAATGTAATCTGCAAGGATCTCTTGTACACAAGCAAGCTAGCTAATTAAAGATGGAGTTTGTGAGTGTTCATCCAGCAAAGATAAAGCACTTGCAACAATATTCTCTTTACCATTCTTATAGATGATCTCAATGTCCTAGGCTTGCATGCAATCCACTTATGTTGCTCCTTTATTAGAGTACCTAACATCAATAATTTCTTCATGCTAAGGTGATCAATTTTAATAAATGACTTATATCATGAGGAACTAATGCCACTTGACCACTACATGCTGTAGGGATGGTATTTCTTTGTTGGACGGACATGTTTTGTTCTTTGTCATTCAAATTCCTATTTTCTACGGCAATGACTCTATCATTGTATAATATTGAAATTATATGTCATATGTACATGTGGCCATGGCCCATTCATATCAGTGTTACAAATATCGCCCGATAAATCGCAAGTTGCCGAGAAATCGCGATTTTTACTGAGCGGCGATTTTTTAAGAGAAAATCGGGCACCAATATCGGGCTGATTTTTGTCCGAAATATCGCTGGTTTCTGTCCAAAATATCGCCGGAAAATCGCCGTCGACTCGCGATTTCCTGACAGGGCAAAAAAAAATTAAAGAAGTTCATTTTTTTACGTTTTATGCCCGCGGTTATGGGTTAATTTGCTCATTTGGTCGCCGCTACAAAGGTCGAGAGGAGAGCCGGCGATTAGGGTGCAGCTGAAGGTAAGTAAATGTCACGTTTTTTTTCATTAAAATTTTGAATGCCTCCAGAGTCCACCGTGTGCCTCTGTCCGCGCCCGGCTTCCAATTCCTCGCCCAACCCACTCCACAGCCGCCAGCGTCTCTATGAAATT